>JAPKLY010000168.1:61034-110659 GCA_026898435.1 Prunella vulgaris | reverse complement strand
ATATATATATATATATAAATAAAACTATACAGCTATAATCCAAGAAATACAAGAAAAATAATAAACAAAAATATGTACAGGAAAACCACGAGGAAGCTCCAACAATCAAAGCGTACAGGTTCAAAGAGTCAATTCCATCATTGTACCACCCATACATAAATGATGTGATAAACGTAAAGGGTGACGGACACTGTGGATTCCGAGCTGTAGCAGGAATGATGGGGTTTGGAGAGGAGAATTGGAAACGTGTAAGGGAGGACTTGGCGACAGAACTCAGAGAGAATATTGATTTATACAAAAAGGCTTTTAGGGATGAAAGTTATGTCGAAGAAGTCTTAGAATCACTAAATTGTTATACACCAACTGCACCGGTTAATAAATGGTTCATGCTCCCGCACATGGCCTTCTTAGTTGCATCAGCTTACAACGTGGCATTTATTACATTATCACCATACATGTCCATTACCACACTGCCATTTCGAAATGAAGTACCTGAAAGACCGAGATCAATCTGTATGGCTTTAGTGAACAATAACCACTATGTCCAGGTAATTTAATATTTATGTATAACACGTTTTGCTTACAATAACATATTAATAAAAAAATTGAATTACAATTTCAGGTATACTTAAAAGATAAAACACCAATGCCTCCAATTGTCACAAATTGGGAAGACCACAAAATGGCGATGGGATGGAGAACAGCTTACATGGAAGGATGCATCAAATAGAGAAATTTTTTTTTTATTCTTTTCTTAAACGATTTATGTATCCAATTTCATATGTAATTTAGTTTGAAATACTTACTTTCATAGTTACGCAAATACGATAGCATTTATTCCTTTATAACAATTTTTTTACATGGAATAAGAAAAAAAAAAGGATAAATATAAAAAAAAGGTATACAATACCTATGAACAATTGAATTTTAAAAAAAATAAAAAAACAAAATAAATGTTTAAAAAAATAAAAACTTACACCTTCTACATTATTTCGAAGGTAACCGATTGCACATAGAGATATAATGTAACCGAGAGAGCACGGGTGATGGTAATGAATAGCGGTATGTTTTCGAATTCATGTGAATCATATTTTACTTATTTTCGAATTCATCGTAGTTGGAATGATGGGAAGAGAGCATTTGATGAATCATTACCACCTCAAGAGTGAAGGTGTTGTGTGGTTGCCATATACAAAAAAAATTACACAAATTGCGTCACTAATAAACCACAGCAACCCCTAAAAATTGAAATCCCACACTAAAAAAAAAAAAATTAATAACAACACAATTATTCAAAGACTCTATAAAGAATAACAAGAAACACAGGTGAATTTCGGGATTTCTCAAAAAAAAATTAATCATTTACTAAACTATCTTTTTACTTTTTTTAACCTAATTAAAACTACAAACACAGCAAAAAAAATGAAGGTTTTAAAAAAACATAAGAAAAATAGGAAAAATAAAATAAAATCTGGATTGCTCACTAAATAAAATTTTCATCCAAACAAATTGACATAAAACATAACCAAAAAACAAAATGTAACAAAACAAGATATAAAACTTTATAATTACATAAATTTCAAAACACGTTTATAAATCAGACCCGTGCATCGCACGGGCCAAAACCTAGTTTTATAAAGAATAATAGATTATACTCTCTTTCTCTCAAGATTAATTTCATAGTTATCTGCTGCAAACTAAGGAAAGGTCATTTACTTCAAAACATAAATCATATTTATAAATTATTTCAAAATTTTACATAGTAATAAAAATTATTCTCACAAAATTAATTAGTAATTAGTATTTTTTTTTTTTGGATCATTTTATAATTGGATGATTTTATATAGGTTTAAAAAAGTCACTATATTTACAAATAGGTTCAAAATATTTGCACAGAAGCACATTTTTTTTCTGCAGAGCACCTATTTATAAATATAGTGACTTTTTTGAACCTATATGTAAGTCACCATTTATAATTTTCCTTAACTAAATTTGCTCTTACCAAACAACGTACTTATAAGTGTTACTTCCATATTGGTATATGTATACAAGGTGGTTCTTATCATACTGCTCCCAGTCAGCTCCTAAGATTGCTACAGTTCAAAAAGTATCAAAGAAGGAAAGTAACTGTAGAAAACAACCTCTCAGTGAGTGCTCAATTAAGGAGCATATGTATGTATGTATGGTAATGTATTTTTCGGACCACATAAGATGAGAAGATATTTCCATGGAATCATATTTCCACACCTGCTGCAATAAAACTGCTAAACCCCGCCCTGCACATTCTTTCCCTTTCACCTTTAAATGATCATTATTAATTCATATCGTACATCCAATCAGCGACTGCCATGTGCAAATTCGCAACGTGCAAATCATCATCACAGAATAAACAAACAAAATACTCGTGGGGAAATTTATACTAATCCGATCTTAAATAGATTGAGTTGATTTGCAAAGGAGTGTTTGTGTAATTTAATTGCTCCTAATTTTATAGTGTGAATTATAATTTAAAGAGTAACCCTCTTATGCATCAGTTACACGGTGCAACTCAAGTTCATTTTTTAAAAGTTACACAGTTTATTACTGAAAAGTTGCACAAATTATTACTGAAAAGTTATACTATGAAAGATACACTTTTCAGTAATAATATGTATAACTTTTTAGTAGTATTTTGTGTAACTTTTAATAAAAGAACTTAGGGGGTGCTTGTTTCAAAATTTTCAATGGTAATGAGAATGAAATTTCATTTTCCTTTTTTTACCCTACATATGTTGAATGTGTGCTTGTATTTATGGTGGTTACATCAATAGTGTTGTTTTGGAAAAAGTGGACAAAAAAAAAAGATGTTGGTTGTGGTATGGGAGATTGATTGAGGAGGATGATTACAAGGTGAAGAGGGGGTAATCAAATGGGGTTGTTGATTACCTTAGACCAGGTTTATCAGCAACCCACACAACCCAGGTCCCTCAATTAAATATTATTTCTCTCTCATCCATCTACACAACCTATCATACATCTATTTATCTTACTTTTATCAGCAACCTACACAACCTAGGTTAACTAATATTATATTATTTTATTTATTATATATTATCAATAATTATTTTTTATTTTAAAATTAATTAATAAAAAATATTTTTTACTAATAATTTCTAATTAACATGAAAAAAAATTACCACACAAAATTAAAATTAAAACTTGATTCATTTGGAACATAATGAAAATAAAACTAAAAATGCATAAGATGAAAATTACAAATAAATAAGATGAAAATTACAAACTTGATTCAATTACAATCACCAAATTTTTGCCAAATGTGCTCAATCAAATCATTCTTAATATTTTGATGAGCTTGCCTATTGCGAAGTTGTTCCATGTTAATCATATATGAGGCTAATTTTGACCTCTCACATGAGTAAGGTATTTCATTATCTTCTTCTTCCGCAGCTGTTGTATTTGTGGGTTGATTGCTTTCAAATTATGTGGTATCATAGTAGTTCTGATATGTGTCTCTTTCATCTTCTACTATCATATTATGTATGATAATACAAGCAATCATAATCTTTCCGATTATATCACGATCCCAAAGAAGACATGGACTTTTGATGAATGCGAAGCGAGCCTGTAGAACCCCAAATGCTCGTTCAACATCTTTTCTTGCAGCCTCTTGTTGTTTTGCAAACATCTTGTGCTTCTCGATCATAGGAGCAGTAATTGATTTAACAAATGCAGCCCATCTTGGATATATTCCATCAGTGAGATAATAGCCCATATTATATTCATGACCATTCACTATGTAATTAATTTCTGGTGCTCTACCTTCCAAAATATCCTGGAAAATAGGAGATCGGTGAAGTACATTGATATCATTGCACGTACCTGGTGTTCCAAAGAATGCGTGCCATATCCACAAATCATATGAAGCAACAGCTTCCAAAATGAGTGCCGTTTTTCCGCTCCTTCCAGCATATTGTCCAGCCCATGCGGTAGGATAATTTTTCCATTCCCAGTGCATGCAATCAATACTTCCGATCATGCCAGGAAACCCACGCTGTTCTCCGACATAGAGTAATCTAGCCAAATCTTGTTCATTAGGCTTTCTAAGATACTGCTCGCCGAAGTTGGAAATAATGCCTTCTACGAATTTCACAAGAGATTTTCTTGTCACTGCTTTGCTCATTCGAAGGTACTCATCGACTGCATCAGCTGATGTACCATAGGCCAACACCCGCATGGCAGCAGTACATTTCTGTAATGGTGAAAGACCTAGTGTACCTGCATTATTGTGCTTTTGTTGAAAATATTCATCGTTAGTAGTGATTTCATTCACTATGCGAAGAAAAACATGCTTATGCATTCGAAATCGCTGTCGAAAAATATTTGCAGGATATGTTGGGTTATCAGAAAAGTAGTCATTGAACAAACGATCGTGACCTTCCTCACGTCGCCTATCAATAACCGTCCTTCTAGCTTTAGGAGTGGGAAGAGTATGATGAGTACTAGCAATCACATTATCAATCATACGATCAATAATACGATTTTGTTGAAGGAAGTCTATTTCCCATTCATCAAAATTAAACAAATTGGTAGTATCAGAACTTGAGCTTGAAGACATTTTTTGAGAGAAATTGAAAGACTGAAGAAGAAGTAGAAAAAGAAGGAGGAAGAAAATGAGTAGGCTATGTTGTAAGTTTTGCTATGCGTATGATAATGATTTATAGGAGTGCAAAAGTGTGAATTATGAAGACAAGCCATGTGAGTTGTAAGACAAGATATGTGAGTGGTAAGACAAGACATTATTTGTAGGACAATAATTAAAGCTTTTTGTAATGCATGTGAATTCATGTCATTATTTGTACTTTTTAACTTATAGGATAGCTCCAAAATACTCTTAGTCATTCATGTTGCAAAAGTTCCGACATATATTCAAAAGAGAGTACATAAATTTAAATTGAAACAACTAAAGTAAACAAATTAAAGATACACAAATTAAAGATAAAATTACATAATTCAAACAACTAAAGATACACACAATTCAAACAATTAAAGTTCGTACAATGACAATAACTAAAAAGACACGAATTTAAATTACAGAAAAATAAACAACAATTAATTTCCAAATACAATTGCCATTAGACGACGTTTCATCTCTTCCTCTTCCGGCGATAAGTGGGTTTTTGCCAATAATGTATTCAGCAACATAGCATTGTTCTACATACTCTTGATTTCTTTTTTTTCACGTGTTTTATCTTTGTTCAGTTTGACCACAGTATCAAGTTCTTCCTTTTTGGAGAACCTCATTGCTTTAAGTTCTGCAGTAAAATCATCAGAAATGGAAGAAGATTGTGACACTTTACCTTTTCCTTTTCCTTTTTTTTTAGCTGCTTCTCTACCTTCAGGACGAGGAATCGACGAAGAATTGCTGATTGGAGTTTCTTGAGATGAATGTAGCCCATCTTCACTTGTCTTCGATCTTTTATGTACGACCACCACTTTCTTCATAACTCTCTTCATCCTCAAGATGACCACGTGTTTTGTCACGACTCAGATTCAACTCCCACTTTGGATGGTTTATCATAAATTTTTGAAATACATGTAAATCGAGAAACCTAGCTTTATTACTTGCCTCATAAATAGTGTGAGCAATTGTCTCTACATCTTTGTCGCTCATTCCGCTCCTTTTCATTTTATATGCTTCATTGTAAGCAGCAATCCACTAGTTCGCAGTTTCGTTCAGACGTCAGTAACGACCTTTCAGTGAATCCACGTTTCTTTTGTGTATTTCTTGTGGATTTTCTACCCGAGCTACTTCGAACATTTTTGCCACACGTCCCCAAATTAGAGTATTTTTTTGATTTTTTTCAACCACGCTATCTTCGCTGACGAAAATGTAACTCGAAATGAGAGCTTCATCTTCTTTCAAACCCCATGGAATAGAATTTACACGTTTTTGAGAACCTGTATTTTTTTGCTGAACATCTTCAAATAAATTTCGAGAGATGTTATGGAAGTTTTGGATGTTTGAAGATGTAGGAACTTGATTGGGATTTGGAGAAAACTGGGAATTCGAATAGCTTTCAAAATCTAGAAAGTTTTGGGAGTTTGAATAATTTTGAGTGTTTGGATAATTTTGGGAGTTGGGATTCTCTTCAGAATTGAAAAAATATGGATTATTTGGATCTGCCATTGAAGATGAAGAGAAATTATGAGGAAAAAATGAGTGATTTTTAATGTGCTCCAAAATATATCAAGAGTGATCTCTATTTATAGAGAATGAAAAAATACGAATTTTGGTATATTTTTTATTTTTTTTTAATTAATAATTTTTAAGATAAATAAGATTATCTATAAAATATGGGGAACCAATCAAAAGTTGACATGTGTCATCAGTTGATTGGCCCCCCAAATTTGTGTACTTGCGCTGTGTCACAGCCTGGGTCGGCGACCAGATTAGTTTCCATTTTTTTTTTTTTGTCTGTTGCTGTGATCGCATGCAAATAGGCACTGATAAACCTGGCCTTATTTAGGAGGAAAAACTATATTATGTACCTCATTTGTTCTCATTAGCTACTATAATTACTATAATTATATCTCAATTCTCATTACCATTGAAGGATTTCCATACCAAGAGCCCCCTTAAATTGCATCGTATAACTGGTGCATACAAGACTATTCCTAATTTAAAATGTAATCGGAAATTGTCAGCATTTGCAGCAACAAATTCAGTTTAAATATATTGAGTAGCCATGATGTGGTTTGCTTTTATTTGCACTAATCATATATTCATACAAATTTGTATAAAAGTGTGTGTAATTTAATTGCTCATATAGATGATAACTTTGTACGATAAATATTCCCTTATGTCTCGTTTGATTCGTTTAGATAAGATAAGATAAATTAAATTATTTTATTTAATTTGATATTTGATTTAATGGACAAAGACACAAAATTAATAAAAAAATCCAAAACTAAAATTCAATTATCTTATAAATGGTAGATAATATTATCTTAAAAAAGAGGTATGATAATTTTTTTTTGATCGGTAATGTTAGTTGTTAATGGTTAGAAGTTAGTTCACCAAGTCTCCATACACTCATATCTTCAAGTCAGAAAGGATAATCATAATTCACTTTATTTTATTTATGATATAGAGGGTAAAATTGTCAATCACATTTTTTTTTATTATTAATCTTACAATCCAAACATTCAAAATTAAATTATCTAACATTATTAATTATTTTAATCTATCGATCTAAATATACTATTTAACTCACAAATTAGAATTTCAATATTATAATCTTTGTCTTATTCAACCAAATCAACCCTTAAATGATAATTTTAGTCAGAATTCAAGAAATGCATCCCCTCGGTGGCTGGGGAAAGATAGCAAGTAGCTCGTTAGCTCATGAACAAGCCAAATTTTTAAAATTGGGACAAATTTGAAGCTAATTTGTACAAATATCCACTTAAATTTTGCTACAAATTTTCCCACGAGCAATTATTCATCCAAGATTTTTTATATTAATAAAAGAAAACATCCTTTAATTATGAAATATTACTAGGGGATCTAGGCATGCACCAATTTGATAAACCAGAAATCCCAACAAATGATACACTATTCTGGCTACAATAAAATCAAATTTATTTCAACAAAAAAAATAAAAAAATTCAATTACTCTTGAAGAATGCAGAGCCCGCTGCAGGACGACAGCTCTGTGAGCGAACCATATTGGGCTTCGGGCTGGGCCGGGGCGAATCTAAGCTCCTGAGAAGCAGGTGTTTGACAGCAGAAATCAATTCATCAGTCGGATTCTTGGGCGGGCCCAGCGTCCTGAATTTCCTGCAAAAGCTCATGTGCTCATCCATGGCCTCCTCTGTCCCAATCCTCTTCTCCGACCTCACAATCTCGTCCTTCACCGCTTCCGCGCAAAGCCCGCAAATCCAACGGCCCGAATAACGATCGCGGACGCGCTTTATGTACTCCTCCGTGCACTCCTCCGTCAGCCCGCAGCACTCGCATTTCGCAACCACCAGCTCTGTCCCCTTCGTCTTCTCCATTTTTCTTTTCTGCGAAAAAATCGAGAAAAAAAAAACAGTTATAAATCAGTCGCCCGAGTTCAGAAAATAGAAACTGATTTTTTTCAAAATTCAAATTCAAAAAAGGGGTTTAATGTGCAATTACATTTGATATCGGATCCGTCGGGCCGATGCTAATTAGGTAGTTAATTAATCAGAGATTTTGGTGGATTTCCTTCGCTTTCCTTTCTCGGATTTCTCACTCTCTCTCTCTCTATAACTTTATCTCTCTCTCTCCCACTCGCCTTCTTCTTCAACAACCTCGCCGCCGATGATAAGGCGCTTGAACACCATGTAAATTTGCAGAGCTCCCTTTTCGATTATTTTATTCAATTTTTGCAACTGAACATTCCCATGGAGTAATATATGGAGAATTTGGGGTGTATATATATATATATATATATATATATATATAAATATATTTGCAACGTGAAAAGTTGGAAAAAAATTGTGAAGTCTTGTGCCAACTGTGGAATGGTAACGTGAGTATTAGAGACAGAAAATGTAATCTCCAATCATTGGCAGCTTCTGCGACACAGTCGATTTTTTGATGGATACAGTTTTTACTGTTTATCTTGACAGGCTATGATCTTCTGCTCTTTCTGGACGGAGGCCTGCTGTGCAACCGGCTGTCACTGCCACTTGATCAACATGGTTTTGGTTCGAAGGTACTAGAATTTACTTGCGTCACGTTTTCTTGAATTGACAGTGATTGATCCTCCTTGTCCATTTTTTTCTTTTATTTGCACCAATTTTAGGTTCCTCAAATTGTCATATTTTAATAAAAAATACAAATTTAATAAAAATAATATCATCTTTCGATTATATTTTATTTCTGTGTTCAATTATATGGGGTCCTAAAGGTGGACGGTACGGCATACCAAAATTTTTACGCCGTACTGTTATCGTATCGAAATTTTCGATAACGAAAAATATTAATACCGTTGTCGTACCGAAAATTTTGATATTTTGATATTTTGGTATACCGAAAATTTTGATATTTTAGTATACCAAAATTTTGATTTTTTTGGTATACCGAAATTTCTATATTTATATACTGTTACCGTATCGAAATTGTCGTATTTCGATACGATACCTTACCGTACCGAAAATTTTAATAAATTCGATATTTTTCGATACGATAAATGCGGTATACTGGTATTTTCGATATTTCCCCTAAGATATTATTGGAGCAATGTGATGGTATATAGTAATGATTTTGTAAGTTGGGTTAAGAATTATGTGTATTGATTTTTATAATTATTTTCAGAAAAACAAATAAATGGACATGAAGCAAAGCATGTGGGTGTCAAGCATGAACTGTCCCACCCTGAATATGGGCTAATATTTTTGTTTTATTAATTTGATAAACATTTGTACATTTATGTATTTCTAATTTCAATTCTTTTTCTCTATATTTTAGATTGTTTGCCCTCCTTAATATTCTTTTTATGTCGTATTTATTTCTCTAATTATTTAATCTGCAACTTAATGCGTGTAGTGGAAGTTTCTTTTCTTTATTCTGTTGACTTATTTAAATTGATAATTAGTGCACCACTAACTAATTGAAGCAGATATTTAATTATTTGTCTTTTTTTCTTTTTTGTAGACCCACGGAACTTTAACAGTGAATTTTGAATAGTTTTCATAATAATTTTAAATTATAAAACTTATACGATTATTTTAAAAAATAAGCTCTTTTTTTTTTTTAAATAGATCATAAAATACCGACATATCAAATTCTTCCAAATTACTATTAAAACTCTTTTTGGTGCGAATAGAGCGCAAGTTTTAAAATGTTCAACTTAATTATACTTAAACTTCTTGATAAATATAATAAACAATCGCAAATTTTACTATGCAAGTGCATGGAATGCATTTGAATTTGAATTTGAATTTTGACTTTAATTTTAAAATTTTGAAAATACATACTACACACCGCATATATTATATATTTTTTTGACAATTAAGGTATTATAAATTGTTCTTGGGGTATTGGAATATGTATCATTGGAAAAGAAAAGCAACAATAGATTTCTTCTTGTAAAAAAGAGTTTATTTTGAGTTGAAGCTGGTAGGAGATTGAAGTGTAATGCATGTTAGGAATTTTGTACGCACACACACGATAACGAAAAATAGCACGAGATTTGTTTACCCAGTTCGTCTTGCGACTACGTCTGGGGGCGATGTCAAGCCAGGTTTTTCACTATATTTTCGGATAATGATTACGATAAGACGATATCAATATTTAAACAGCATTCGCCCTAACCCTAAGCCCATTAGGATCAACTGGGCCGAAGCAAAAGTTGGATCGCCGTTATAGGGCTCGTGATTCAGTCAATTTAGACTCCACACTCCAACAATCTCCCACTTGGAGACTAAATCGTCCATGTAACCATATCTTCTTGTTTCTCCTCCCTTATCCACCTGGCATCGCCTAGTCTTATCTTCAAGTTCCAAGGCCAATTGAAGCTATGCATAGCTTCAACTTCTCTAAGGTCACCACCTTAGTAAACATGTCCGCTGGATTCTCATCTCCAAGTATCTTCATAAGCTGCAAGATCTTCCTTTCCAAAAGATGACGGATGTAGTGATACTTCAACTCAACATGCTTTGTCCTTGAGTGAAACGCCAGATTCTTTGCAAGAAATATAGCACTTTGACTATCACTGAAAATAGTGCTATTTTCATGCTCCTTCCCAAGTTCCCTCAAGAGTATCTGCAACCACACCATCTCTTTACTTGCCTTTGTCACAACTACATACTCTGCCTCCGTAGTGGACAATGCAACAACCTTCTGCAACTTAGAAGTCCAAGATATAGTAGTACCGCCATAAGTAAAAACATACCTGGTTGTACTTCTTTTCCCATCGAGGTCATTTGATGCCAAGTCTGCATCCACATAACCCACCAGCGCCAAATTCTTGCCTTTGAAACATAGAGCCTTGTCTGTGGTACCTCTCAAGTATCGCAGGACCCACTTCACTGCTTCCCAATGTTGCTTGCCCGGATCACCCATGAACCGGCTTACTACTCCCACTGCATGAGCAATATCTGGTCTTGTACACACCATGGCATACATGATGCTACCAATTGCTGAGGCATATGGTACCCCCATCATTTGAGCACGTTCCTCCTTGTTCCTAGGTGACTCCTTCCTTGAAAGTTTGAACTGACTGCCCAGTGGAACACTCACAGGCTTTGACTCTGACATGCTGAATCTTTCCAAGACCTTCTAAATGTAACTAGCTTGCGAAAGATACACATTTCCCGTCGCCTCATCACGTTCAATCCTCATGCCCAAAATCTGCTTTGCCTCTCCTAGATCCTTCATGGAGAACCGTTCTGACAACTGTCTTTTCAACTTATTTACTTCTCTTGCATCAGCTCCTACGATCAACATATCATCAACATATAACAAGAGAATAAGAAATCTATTGTCAAACCTCTTGTAGTAGCAACAATGATCAGCGTGGCATCTTTGGTAATCAATCTCCATCATAAAGTTGTCGAACTTCTTGTACCACTGCTTTGGAGCTTGTTTTAGACCATACAAGTTCTTCTTCAACTTGCACACAAGTTGCTCCTTTCCCTTCTTTACATACCCCTCAGGCTGTGTCATGTATAACTCCTCCTCCAAGTCACCATGGAGGAATGCCGTCTTCACATCCATCTGATGCAACATCAAGTTTTCTACAGCTACCATACTCAAATTCGAATAGTGGTTAGTTTCACAACAGGAGTAAAGACATCAGTATAGTCAATACCATATCGCTGTTCAAACCCCTTGACAACCAGCCGGGCTTTGTAGCGTTTGCTACCATCAGCTTCATTCTTAATTCTATAGACCCACTTGCAGTGCAAAGCCTTCTTGCCTTTTGGGAGCTCAACGAGTTCCCAAGTGCCATTCAGCAGAAGTGAAGCTAACTCGTCATCCATTGCAATTCTCCACTTCCGTCCGTCTACATTCTGTTCTGCCTCTGTATAACACTCAGGTTCACCACCATCAGTAAGTAACAAGTAGTAGTTAGAGGGCGAATACCTTTCAGGTGCACGTCGCTCTCTAACTGGTCTCTGCAGCGGATTTTCCAGTGGTGGTGGGGTCATTGGTTCTTCAATAAGAACCTCCTCTTCTTCATTCCGACTCTGCTTACTCCCACTCGAGTTTGAGACATCTAACTCGATTTCTTGAGTATTGGTCTTGTCAGAATTTAATGCCTCCAAACTGTCTTTGTACATTACCTGTTCATTGAAAATCACATCTCTACTGCTGATGATCTTTCGATTATTCTCATCCCAGAGTCTATAACCGAACTCATCGCCACCATAACCAATAAACGTACACTTAACAGATTTAGCATCTAACTTACTTCTATCAACAGAACTGATATGAGCATAAGCAACACAACCAAAAACACGCAAGTAAGACAGATTTACCTCTTTTCCCGTCCATATATACTTCCTCGGGTATTTTGTTCTCCAATGGAACTGATGGACCTCTATTAATTAGATATGCTGCTGTGCTTACTGCATCTGCCCAAAACATCTTAGGCAGCCCACTCTTTAGCCTCATGCATCTAGCTCGCTCATTCAGAGTTCTGTTCATTCGTTCTGCAACTCCATTCTGCTGGGGAGTTCCTCTCACAGTCTTCTCCATGCGAATCCCATTCTCAGCACAATATTCCTTGAACTCACGGAGTTCATATTCACCTCCATTGTCAGAACGAAGACACTTTACTTTCAGCCCCGTTTCATTCTCTACAAGGGCTTTTCACTTCCTGAAAGTATCAAATGCATCAGCTTTATTTTTTAGAAAGTAAATCCATACCTTCCGAGTGGAGTCATCGATGAAGGTCATGTAATACTCCGAACCACCAAGAGACTTCACAGGCGCTGGTCCCCATAAATCGCTATGCACCAACTCCAGCTTTTCTGCCTTCAAGGTTCTGCCACCTCTCGAGAAACTGACCCTTCTCTGTTTCCCGAAAACACAGTCCTCACATATACCAACTTCAACAGATTTTAGCCCAGGAAGTCTCCCTTTCGAACACATTACCTTCATTCCTTTCTCGCTCATGTGACCCAGCCGACAGTGCCACAAATCAACATTAGTCGTAGCTCCTGCGAGATCAATGCAGTCCTTGGAGTTAATTGTAGTATACAACGTACCCTCCTTCTTTCCCCGCGCTACTATCATAGCACCTTTACTAATCTTCCAACTGTTGCTGCCGAAAGTCACTGAGTATCCCTCTACATCGAGCTGCCCGATTGAAAGCAAATTTCTTTTCAATCCTGGGATGTGCCCCACACCATTCAGCTTTAATGTTGTTTCGTTTGGTGTGGATATCCGAACATCTCCTTTTCCCACTATCTTCAAGGGCTCATCATCAGCAAGGTAGACTTGTCCGAATTCCCCAGACACATAATTCTCCATTATTTCAGCATCACTGCAAGAATGGAATGATGCTCCAGAATCCAACACCCACGATTCCAGCGGACTACTGATATTTAAGACCAACGCATCTTCAACATCATATGTGGCTGCATTTGCTGTCTCCTTTTGTCCCTTCTCGTTCTGCCCCTTTTTGTTTTTCTTGGGTGCTGCACACTGGTTCCTGTAGTGACCAAACTCGTCACAATTCCAACACTGAATTGAGTCTTTGTCTTTCTTAGATTGACTCTTTCCTCTGGACTTTGATCTGCCATGACTTTTCCTACTCTTCGATCTGCCCCTATCCTCCGTGTTCAGCGCTGACCCTGGAGTAGATCCAGACTCTTTCCTGCGAACCTCCTCACTGATCATCAGATTCCTCACTTCATCATGCTTCAGTTTATCTTTAGCAGATGAAGCGCTAACTGCCGTTACTGTGGCGGTCCAACTGTCTGGCAAAGAAGATAACAAAACTAAGGCAAGTACCTCATCACTGAATTTGATCTAGACTAAACACAACTGTCCAATGATCATATTGAACTCGTTCAGGTGTTACTGCACGGGTGTGCTCTTCAACATTCTGAGGTTGAACAACCGTCTGATCAGATGAACCTTGTTCGCTGTTGTGGGCTTCTGATACATCTCCTCCAAGATCTCCAGCATCTCCCTTGCGGTCTTGGCTTTAGTCGTGTGGTAGGCTACGTTCATGGACAGCGATAAGCATATCGCACTCATCTCCTTTCTGTTCAACAGATTCCACTCCTTCTGTTCCATATTTTCGGGTTTCACCTCCTCTTCTAAGGGCACGTACAGATCTTTACCATAGAGATAATCCTCGATCTGCATCTTCCAGAACCCGAAATTCGATCCATCAAACTGTTTGATTGAAATCTTCTGATCGTTCATCGTGGCTGCTCCCTTCGAACACACAGCTCTCGATACCAGTTGTTAGGAATTTTGTACGCACACACACGATAACGAAAAATAACACGAGATTTGTTTACCCAGTTCGTCTTGCGACTACGTCTGGGGGCGATGCCAAGCCATGTTTTTCACTATATTTTTGGATAATGATTACAATAAGACGATATCAATATTTAAACAGCATTCGCCCTAACCCTAAGCCCATTAGGATCAACTGGGCCGAAGCAAAAATGGGGCTCGTGATTCAGTCAATTTAGACTCCACACTCCAACAATGCACACCATTTTAGGTGATTTCTATCATTTAAATTAAATTTTGTTGGGTAAATTTTCTTGTTTATGATTTATTTCTTTTTTATTGTTATGGGTATTGATGAGTTGTTCTTTGTGCTTTGTGAATTGTACTTGGGGTATTGTGGTATGGATCATCGGAAAAGAAAAGCAGCAGTAGGTTTCTTCTTGTAACAAGTAGTTTATTTTGAGTTGAAGCTTGTTGGAGAAGTGTAATAAACACCATTTTTATGTGATTTATATCATTTTAGTTAATTTTTTATGTTTATGGTTTATTTCTTTTTTATTGTTATGAGTATTGATGAGTTATTTTTGGGGTATTGTGAATTATTCTTTAGGTATTATAATTTGTTCTTCGAGAATTAGTTCTTACTAGAATCTCTGTAAAACTATAGTTGGGGCCATCACTGAGGGAACCTTTTCCTTTATCAAAGAAATCTCCTTTTATTATCTCATGTCTACTGTATATTTGAGATTTATAATATAATGTTGGACATGCTCCTTAGCAGCCTTCTTTACCATCTCTTTGAACGATACTAGATAATTAAATCTCCTTTTACACACACACACACACACACACATACATATATATATATATATATATGTATATATATATATATATGTATGTATATGGCATTGAAGTTAAGAAGATATTTGTATATACCTACAAGTCGTGATGTTGCCGTTATCCCCATCGCTGGAGTTGGTTGCGATGACAGTCTACAAGTCGCCAGTGTTGATGAAGAAACGGATGACCTTCCGTTTTTAATAAAAAATCTGGTACTCTATAAGCTACTATTAACAACTCTAAAATTTAGATGGGTAGAGGTTGCACGGTTTTCAATAAAAATTAAAATTCAATTTATAGTACATGGAGTGCACCCAAACACACTCGTAAAAAATATATTTATAATTGAGCAATTGTTGCTCCATTCATAATGTAATGAATTTGATAACAGAAGAATTTTTTTCTTAACAATAAATATACATTTCAATATAAAAATAATTTTGATTTCCCATAGAAACAATGTTCGTTAAAAAAAGAAGAGAAGTCATTATTCTCTAATCATAAGTGCATAAAACAAGATAAAATAGAGAAAAAAGAAGTTGTGCCCACAATAGTCAGGTAGGCCCCGCGTAACAGGCGATTATGAGCAGTGAGAGAGGCCGCCAGCTGCGACGACGGCGACGTTTTGCGGGTCGTCGTACTCGTATCCAATTGAAGAAAGGATACCCACGTGCGAACTGACACGCTTTAGGTTGCCGCTTTTCCTAATACTGCCACTAATGTCACTCTCTGCAATTATGGTTGTACTGTACTACTCTTAATGCCTCTTTAATTTTAATCAATGATGACTTCTACTCGACTTTAATATTTCCACTCCCAAATATATTTGTTAATATAAATAAATATAAATTCTAATATGCACATTTGCATGTACTCGACTTTTTAAATTTAATTTTGATTTTAATTTTTAATTTTATCAAAATTCATAGCACACGTTGATATATTATTGTAATTAATTTTGTAATAGCACTGATTACTTTTTATAATATTACTGTTAATTTCTTAGGAAATTACTAATTATTGATTTTTTTTTTCAAAATTTAAACATGTGCATGGTAAAATGACTCATAAATAAATATTCTAATGAACGAGTCTTTTGTGAACTCAAGTTTACATGAACTAATATTACTACTATCTATAATTATTGTCATTGTTATTCATATATACTATCACTATTGTAAAAATATTTTTGAATTTTTTATAGTGATGGTGTATATACATAACAGTGATAATTAATATAATAAATTCGAGTTTACCATGAACTCGATTTCATGTAAAATAATGAAATATTTAAAAAATATTAATTGAATTATATGATGATCTCTAGTGTCAAATTAATTATAAAAGATGAAATAGTTGGTACCTGACTTACATGGTCACATGATTCAAATATTTAAAAGGTCGATTTATTTTGTTAAAAAGAAAAAGAAAACCCCCTCTTTATATCCCCAAATTAATTCCTATATGAATAGACACGAATTTAATAAAAATGAAATAAATGAAACAAATTAAAAATATTATGATATTTACTAAAGAATAAAATAATTATTTTATAATTGTAATAATAAAATAATATTTTTTTAAAAATATAGGAATAAATTCTAAATTGAACTAAAAAGGTAAGGAAAAATAAGTTTAAGTAAAATTCTAAAAGGAGAGTAATATTTACCAAAAAAAAAAATTAGAATATTGATATATGAAAGATTGCTTTTTTTTTTTTTACTTATATAATAATAAAAATGCGTAGGTTTTGAGGATATACAATTGTGTGATGTAGGTTATTAGCTTTTATCTAATGAAAAACATAATTATGATTTGGTATTGGTTCAAGAATTGACTAATTAAAAAAACAAACTCGTTAAAATCTTATTTAGTCTTTGGTTTATTTAATGATTAAATAAGAATTTCAATTGTTTATCAAAATTAAAATTTCAATTTCAGCCAGTCGTGACGTCTCTATATTCCTTTAAATAACAAAAAATGAAAAAGATAAAATTTTCAATTTTGCAATCATTAATCTGACAGAAAAACAAATGTTTAATTATCTGGCCAAGATTTGTTATTGTCATTATTGATAATGCGATAATTATTTTGATAATCTAGCTAGGATGACAATGTTGACTCTATAAAATTTCAAGCTCTAGTTTCTTAGTTTATACGTTAATTAACAATATTTGATCAAGAGCCGTTTGGTATTATTTAAAGAAGGAATCTTCCGATGCACAAATTAATAAAAAGAAAAAAAAAAGATAATTAGATAATTATTTTTTCCTTATACCAATAAACACAAAAGATGAAGAATTCCGTCAAGAATAATTCACTTTACAATAATTATACCATGCAATAATATTTTAAATATAGAAAAAAATGCAGGTTAAAATCGAGATGAATTGATTATCAAATGCAATAATACATATTCCCTTCGTTCTATAATAATTTTTTTAAAAGTGTTTTACAATAAATTTTCCATTTCAAAAGATATTTTAAAATATTTTTTATTTATTAATTTAAAAATTAATAAATAATTTTTTTAATATGATGTTCAGCTAATTCTAAAATAAAGAGTATATACTCTAAAAATACATCCTGTGCAGTCGTGTATTCAAATAATGTTAGATTAAAGTAGTCCTAAATAAACTAAAATGTAATATTATATGTCTTATATACTTTATTATTATTTAATGTAACACTACATGAAAAAATGAGTATAAAAGATAGAATAAACAAGTGATTATTTTGACCTGCGAATATTTTTTATTCCCAAATTTTTGGTTCCAGCAGTCAGAAGATATAACATTGTTCAATATTGTGTATACATTATTTTAGTATAGAATTTTTTTTTTTTTATATAATACTCCTTACGTTTTATTATTATTTGCAGACTTTTTTTTGAAACATTATTTGTAATTAAAAAAAAAACCATAAATTTTATTCGCATAATATTTATACTTTTACAAAAAATATATAATTTTTTGAGCTCATACTACATTCATCCTACTAATTTTTTACATTATACATAACATTTTATAAAATTATTTTACAAAACACTACATATTCCATAGTATTCTTAAATTTGTGTGTTTTTTTTTTAATTTTAATTGGACGAAAAGAGTATTTGAATTATATAAACTATTAAAAAAATCACAAATTCTAGCAAATCAATATTTTAAAATTTAGAGATTTGGAGTAAATTATGAATTGTAAATATATGCATTTATTTTGGAATTTGAATAAGGTGAGATTAATATTAAATTTTATAGATATTTGAGAGTATTTACAAGATATATTTTAAAGTTATTTAAAAATATAAATTAAATATAAAATTTTAAATTTTAAATCTCAAACAAAATTCCAATTTGATTTGTGTAAATTCCAAACAAACGCAACATATTTCCTTACTACTTTCTTGATTGGGTCGTCGCATACACATCTGTGTGGTTGTAATTTACTTGTCAAAACAATCTCTCTCTTTCTCTCTCCCTCTCTCTCTCTCTCCCCTCTCTCTCTGTACGAAAACGGTATGACAACGGTATGATATTTTTCGATATAAAAAATTTCGGTACGGTAACGATATAACAAAAAAAATTTCGGTATGTCGTACCGTCCACCCATAAACACAATAGTAGCATGCTGAGGAAGTTCCCATCAAAATAGCTAAATTAATAAAATATTGATGGTGGGACATATTTATAGCAAGTCTAAATTCAACTCTCTCTTCCATTATTTTTAATACTTTAACTTTTAAAATTATAATCTATAAAAGTATATTTGTTGAAGCAAGTGAAATTAATTGTTTTTTTTTTTTTGGTAATAGCGAGACTCTTCCAAAGAGAGTGAATTAATTTTATTATATATTTTTTTATTTAATGCTAACAATTTTAATTTTTTTTTAAATTTTATTTTAACACACTATATATTAAATTATTTACCTCCTAAAATATTTAATTCAACACATATATTACACTTAAAAAATATAAATCTTAAATATATACTTATTATTTTAAAAATAATTATTTATTGACTTTAATTTTACGAATGAAATTTAAACACGTTTACTTATATTATGTAAGTTATGTTAAAATAAGATCATTATATGAATTTGAGTACATAATTAAAAATTACTACTACATGATTGATTAATACACTCATATATTATAATTTTTTCATATTTAAAAATATTAATAATAAAAGAACTATAATAAAATTAATAGGTAGATTGATAAAATAAATTCAATTTATATTTTCTTTGGTCGGTAAATTAATATTTTATTCAAAAGTATTGAGTCACACATATTTAATCCTATCAATATTTATATTTTATTTAGTTTAAATACTATCTCTTATAGTTCATTATATATATAATTTTATATTTAAAATTTATGATATATAATACCCATAAACTTTCATGTGTCAGCTGGGAAGATGTCTGTAAAGACAAAAAATCTGGGGGCTTGGGTTTAAAAAATTTGGGATTTTTTAATAGGACTTTGCTAGAAAAGTGGGTGTGGAGATTTTTTAATGAACCGAATAGGTTGTGGGTTCGGGTGGTAAAATCTAAATATAAAGAGAGGGGTATGACTTATGAGCGATTTGTGGTGTTTGACTCGAGAAAATGGGGTTGTCAATGTTAGTAGAAGAGGAAATTTATTGGCTGGTGGAGCGATGTTTGTAACATTTATCGAGATTTTGGCTTTGGGGTAGTGTGAGGTGAGATTAAGAGGGTGATAGGAAATGGCAGGATTACTCTATTCTGGAAGGATTTATGGGTCGAAAGGGAGTTTATAGGGGAGCAATATCAAAAGCTGTTTAGGTTGAGCACAAAACAAGAGGGAGTGGTGGGTGAGATGGGGAATTGGATTGGGTCGAAGTGGTCTTGGGATCTTAAATGCACTAGACTACTTCTGCCCAGAGAATCTAATTTGGTTAATCAACTATTTTTGTCTATCTACAGCATCCGTTTACGAAAGGATATGGTGGATATTTGGGAATGAGAGTACTCAAAGAATAGAGTCTATCAGACGAAGCTAGCGTATAAGCATCTCATCGAGCAAGGACAGAGGCAGGTGAACAAGATGAAGAGACAAAGACATTCAAGAAATTATGGAAATGCTATGCCCCGAGACCTGTTCAAGCAATCGTGTGGAAATTCATAAGAGGTCGTATTGCAACCAAGGATAACCTTATAAAATGTGATTTGAATACGATCGCGAGCTGTCCTTCATGCGTTTTTTGTGTCTGGGTTGACGAGGACATTCCTCATCTCTTCTTTTGTTGTCCTATCACTTGTGAAATTTGGCATAGATGCTTCACTTGGCTGCATACTTCAAGAGCAATTCACTGTTGCCCAATCCGCAACTTTCTACATTTTGGCACTATTTTTTGTTCCAATAATGATACGAGAATGGCTGACACCATCTGGACAGGTATCATTTGGACATTGTGGAAATCAATGAATGATAAAATCTTCAACAACGAACCTTTTGTAGCCGGAAAAATTTGGGACGAGATCAAAGTACGGAGTTGGCCATGGATTTCGACAAAAAACAGTAACTTTAGAGACATCCCCTTTAAACAATGGTTGGTGAATCATAATCTTGTGATTTAAACTTGTTAGTGGGGAGTATATAGCAGTCTTTGTCCAGGTGTATTTAATTTGAAATTATTGATTTAAAGTATCTGTAAGATGTGACTTATGGCTGGAATATTTCTTATATTCCAGATCATCTTTTTCAATGAATTGCCTTTTTTGATAAAAATAAAATAAAATCGTGCATCGCATGGGAGGATCACTAGTTTATAATTATTTCACGAAAATAATAGTTATCCATTCTATATCATTGAATAACGACGGTAAACTATTTTATAAAATAAAAACCCACTTCTATTATATCTGAATAGAATCCAACAATCTCACATAAATATGACCATTCCATACCATAATGCTATCAACAATTAATTTACGTCAGATAGTTAGGGGAAATTGTCTCATCAAATTAGATCAGTCAATTAAAAAAGTGATAATAAAAGATAAATATATTTAAAGAAATGTGAAAATTACTTTTAATAAAATTTTATTACATTTTCTTAATATTTTATCACTTTTTTAAAATAACTATTATTAGTTAATAAAAAATACATTTAAATTAAAAATGAACAATATAATATTAATCACGTACTATGAGACAGTCTCACACAAAACATACATATTAATTTACCAAAAATGATCATTAGTTTCGTAATATTTACATGAGATACTTTTCAGTAAAATTTATTCGTATTATGAAATTGATATTATTATATTTATTTAATAATATTATTACTCCTATAAATAATACTCATTTTATTCTACAGTGTAATATTATCAATTTATAAGTGCAATAATATCATTAAAATGAATGTAATGATATTATTAAAATAAATATAATTATTTTAATTTATATTATAGACAAGTTTCGTCTATGCACTTACATTATTTCAGAATTATTTGCTATTATTTAATCTTTTGCATCAAAATAATTATGGCCGATGATATTTTCTCAGTTGGACCCACAGTTCTCATTTTATGGCAAGGCACGTTTTGGCCTAGAATGGCCTTTGTGGTTTGTACAAATTTGTGCAATTTGTGGGACATAAAAAAGCAAGAGAAAAAAAAACAAAAGAGATAAGAAGAAACACACACCCACTCATTCACTCACTCACATGCGACGATGTGACGCATTTTTAATTTGTTAGCACATTTTGCACCACATTTGTTTATTTATTTAAAACCATGTAATTATGGTCTTCGTATCACTCCTCATTACGATCTCTTATCAAAAAGTAGTACCCATTTTCTTATATTCTATATATATATATACACATATATATATATATATATATGATAAGGTTTTATGACATCTTTTAATTATGGAATGTGTTTCTATTAGAAGTAATTCTTTGGCTAAATTAATTTACTATATAAAATTAATATTATGGACAATTACAGATTAGTACAAAAATAATTACTATTTTTAAATAGGTATAATATGCAAAAAAAAAACTCTATTATTCAACCTTTATTTACACTATTATACAAAAAATTTGTATTTAATTGAAAATAGTGCATTACTTTTCTATCAATGCGTGATTATTTCTATTATTTATTCATACAGATTGAGATATATATGTCACATCCCTATTTTCATAAACCTTTTGTAGATCAAAATATATACAAACACACTCAAACAACAATAAGATAAATTAAATAGGCGTTTTTTTTTTTTGAAAATTTACAGCGGAAATAATTAATATAAAAGCACTAAAAGATAATATATTCTGTCTTAGTTAAAGTAACAAGCACATACTCAAATTATCCATACGATGCGACTCATAATATTAAAAACTGTCAAACTCAAACTTAACATCGTAGTATATTAGAAAACACTATAAACTAGTTTATTGATATTAAATACTAAACAGCAAAATAGGCAATCCACCATTGCTCCACCGCTCCCCCTTTAATCTGCAAAATGTTAAATAATTTGGGATGAGCAACCAACTAGCTCAGTGGGATTCCCTTTGTCACAATTAAATATCACAAGTAAATCAAATCATCATCTCACATAACATGCATGCATGCATAAAGCAATGCATCTGTATATTGGCCAATATGTATATTGACCAATCTGTATATTGTGGAGTTGCCTCCAATGAGCTTACCCTCCTGGACCGAAGTCCCAATCTGTATACGGTGGAGTTGCCTCCAAGGAGCTTACCTCCTGGACCGAAGACCCCGCAAAGTTACAACGACCTTACCGTCGAAGCAACCCAATCATTCAATATATATGACAATATCATGTAGCAGGTAACAATAAAATTCACATGAACATTTAAACGGGACAAAGCAAATAAAATCCCACCTTAAACTTTGATTGTCCTTGTAACTGTGTAGTTTACTTAAGGCGAGAGTTGCTCGACACCTCAAATCCGCAAAAACGACAATAATATAAACCCTTAAAGCACTCTAACGCCTTCTCGTACCGTATCTAATAACAATTAATTACAAATAATTTATTATTATTTTCCGTTACAAAACTATTCAAACTTAAATTCCCATATTGTTCATAAATTCACGAAAATTACATCAAAGCAGATGTCATAATGTTCAAATATTAACAAATAATTTACAAATTAATTAATGTATCCAAACTCCTTAATCTACGATATTTTATCCTTTCTTAGACAATGACAAGACACCGTCTTTCATATCATCTGAAATTTTTAAAAAATATAAATCATTATTTACTTAAATAAAAATAAATTATCTATGGAATAAAAAAAAAAAACCAACAATAAAGCCTTGCAGCCAACTATGTGTACAAGTAAGAGCTTCCACATGCTTCTCAAGAAACCGACTCCTACACTTGTTTGAAAATTAACGAGAATGAGCCCTAATAACTGAAAACTAAATATATATAAAAATGTATAATTTAAATATAAAAAAATTAAAAACTAAATATATAAAAAAGTGTATAATTTAAATATAAAAAAAAATATATGTATATAACATGTTCAACAGTTGGACCAAATTTTAAATGGGTCACTATATGTTTAGACTTAATTCTATAATTTTTAAAATTAAATGGGCCACAAATACCAATTTGTAACTCATTTAACATCTCTAAGCAAAGATGAACTCATTAATGAGTTAATTTCAGGTCTATGAATTATTATTTTTACGCAAATTCTACCGTGCACCCAAGTGCATATCATGCACTTGAATTTTAATTTTGATTTTGATTTTGAATTTTTGAAAATACACACTACACACCGGACTATGTGTTTTTTTGACAATTGGGGTATTATTTATTTTGTTTTCGGGTATTATTATTTGTTCTTAGGGTATTTACTTTGGGGTTTTGTGAGTTGTTCTTGAGATATTTACTTATACTTATTTTTGAAGTATTGTGATTTGTTCTTCGGGTATTGAGATTGTTCTTGGGTATTTACTTAGACTTGTTCTTGGGGTATTTTAAGTTGGTCTTGAGGTATTTACTTAAATTTATTCTTGGGGTATTGTGAGCAGAATTATTTTTGGGATATTGTGAGCAGAGTTATTTTTGAAGTATTTATTTAGAGTTGTTCTTGAGGTATTTTTACTTAAATTTATTTTTGGTGTATTGTAATTTGTAAGTTGTACTTGGGGAGTTGGGGTATTGGTGAATTGTTAATCGCACCTCCACGGTTAGCGTTTGAAGCATTCACGCTGGGCTTAATTAGAATTCCAGCCGCTACTCGATGATCTGAAGACATGCTCGCCGTCGTTCAATATTCAACTCCACCAACAAAAATATATTGACCGACTCCAGTTATACATCTAAATTTGAAAATTATTTTGCTGGAGGAATTTTATTGGGCTAACTAATTGGGCCAGGTTATATGCTAAAGCCTAATTAGTTAATTACTAAAGAAAAAAATGGCCTAGTTATTTAAATTAAATCTAATAATTATTGGCTCATTCCAAATAAATTAATTTTGCAAATTTTAAATTAAATTAATTGGAAGATTAATTCGAGGGGATAAAAAATTCCAGAGAAAAAAAATTACTTCTTAAAACAACTAAATTCCAGAGGAATAAAATTGCTTGCTAAAACAATTAAAAATAAATTATGCAACGAGAAGAAGAATTGCTTGCTAAAGCAATTAATACAAGCGACGGAACAAGAAAAGAAGAATTGCTTATTAAAACAATTAAATTTAAGAAGTGAAACTCTTGCAACAGAGATCAATCACAGTTCAAGAAGTACAGAAAATTGACGTCCCAATTGATTAATTCCAGTTGTAGCTCAAGAATTAATCTCAAAAGTTATTGCCATTGCCAGTTGAAGATGACTTACAACTCCAGAAATTCAAAGTTATTGGCCTGAGTACAAGATAAATGCAACCTCGGAGTTATTCTCTACCTGCTAGCTCAAGCAACGTAGTAGTAAAATTAAAGAGCCATGTCGCAAGATCACAATTTTGAACAAGCCATATTAAAAGCCCCAACTTATACTTCTCAAATTAATGAAAAAGAACGAATGCGCCGACAAGAAGAAGAAGAAGTGAGAAGTTGATGACCTTGCAGATAAAATTTATTGGCGACATAAAATTGCTGGCAAGATTAATTCCAGTTGCACACCAAAAATATATATTTGCTTGCAAAGAAGTTGCCGACATATTTCCAGAAAAATTGCCAATCATCCTTGAAGAACTTCATTTGTAATTGGAAAACTTCAGAGCAAGTTAACAGTTAGTTGCCTCTTTAAAGATCGCAACATCAGAATTGTTTATTACTTGTGTTGGGAAATCCCTTATGTTTTGATGTCATTAAAACCAGATGATCTTGGGAGGTCAGCTGATCAGCTGAGGTCAGATCAGCTAAGGATGGTCAGCTTAGGTGAAGGTTAGCTGAGGTGCTAGATATCAGCTGATGTCAGGTCAGCTGATGTCAGATCAGCTGAGGTTAGATCAGCTGAGGTCCAGGTCAACTGATGACAGACTAGCTGAGGTGCCGAAATCAGACGAGGATAAAATCAACAGAGGAGCACCCAGATCAGCTGAGACACGTTCAGGACAGCTATGACTCAACATACCAGCTGAGCCCTGAACATATCAGACGAGGACCACCAACAGCAGCTGAGGTCGTCTGAAGCAGTTGCTTAGAAGATCTATTTACAGAAAGTCAATCATGTCAAGGGGACAAGATCACAGCAACATGATTTCCAGAATCATAGGATATCAATCAAGTCAAATAAGATTGAAGATCTAAGCCAAGATGGAAAGATATCAATCTGGAGATCAAGAATCAATCAATCACTCTGATTGATTGATTACATATTTATAGGGATTTCAAATCCTAGTCAACTCTAACGGCTAGTTTTTTATACCTATAAATATGAGTACAAGAGAGAAAAATAAAACGATCATGTTGGACTGGCGAACTAACATAATTAGTATATGAATAATCGCCAAGGTTTGGCAGGTCATCAGGACTCACCCAGATCCGTAAGGGTGCGGAGCTCGCCCGCATGGGGATAGCCTACCTGCGTAGCTCGCCCAAAAGGGCTCGCCTCTGTCATCCTAGAGCTCGCCCCGAGCTCGCCTGGTATCCCCAGGAAGGCCTCGCCGAGATCCATCATCGCACAACGTCCGTAAGCCACACAAGGCACTTGAGCTCGCCCCAGAGCTCGCCCAAACCACTGAAGCCCACCTCCGAGCTCGCCCATGAGCTCGCCTATTAGTCAAATAGGACCCCGATGGTGCGCTCTTTTTCCCTCCGTCCGGTTTATCCACAAGGGTGGTTTACGGCGAGGTTTTTAACGAGGCCCATCTAGTCTAAGGCATAGTAGTAGGATGAGGCATGATAAAGGAAGCAGTGTGGGAGACCAAGACGAGGGTAAGGAACCCTCGTCAACACCGGAAGCCACATAGGCTCGTAAGGTGCCGTCTCACACTCGCACACCTATAAATAAGACATCTCTTGTACTATTCAGGGGATTGACACATTTCACACAATCAATACAATCTTCATTGCAATATTTCTCTCTCTAAACTCTCTACTCTCCCTCCCCAAGAACATAAAATCATAAGATTATTGTTTGGTAGAATTAATCCGTCGTAAAGCCACATAAATGAACACGATCAGTAAATTCTATCAACAATTTGGCGCTAGAGGAAGGGCGGCTGCTGCCACGAACATAAATCTGAAAATTAAAAATCTCAAGAACGAAAAAATCTGGGTTTGTTGAAGATTTGAAGATTTGAAGGTGTTCTTGATAAAACTCAAGAACACTTGAAGATACACATACATCTTCATCCCTTGAACGAAGAACCCAGATTTCTGGACAAAAACCCGAGTTTTCGGATTTCACAAAATCTGCCTGGAAAAAGTTTTCAAACGCGCGCGTGCACACGAATAAACCGAATTTCGGATAATTCGTCACACGCGAGGCTAGACGAAAACTTGCACAGCTCCACCTAGGCTGGACGACCACCACTCCTGCGACCTCCACCACTCCGGCGACCTCCCTCCATCTCGGCGTCCTTCAGCAATCTACCCCCTCCGAAACCCAAAAATGGCCAACACTCGAGCCGCTAAGGGACAGGCCTCCGCGGCTGCGGGAAGGTCTAAAGGGGGTGATCAAAACCAGGCCGAGGAGGAGACCTCACGCCAGGTGGTGGAAGCATCACAACCACCTCCCCAGAAGAGCACCGCAGCTCCGCGACCTCCGCGAGTTGCGGTGACCCAGGAAGACTTGGCCCCCGATCTGAGGGACCTGGTCAGCAACCCTGACGAGCTCCAACGCACCATCGCGACCTTACAAAGGTTGCAGCAGAGACAGCAGGATGAGCTCGCCCTGGTACCCAGGCGAGTTCCAGCTGCCGAAGCCCGGGAGCAGACCAGGCCCACTCAGGGCACCCAGACCAGAGGGGACTACATCATACTCCCCACCGAGCAGGAGGCTAGCTCGGCACAAGCTCGCCAACTCAGGGAGAGGACCGGCAAAGCTAAGATGGTGGAGGAGGATCCCGTTCCTTACACCGGAAGGGAGTCGGCCTATACCGGGGCATCTGGCACCCACCAATCACAAAGGAGGGAAGTCCTCCAAGGCCGCTTGGGCCCGAGATACGAAGAGAATGAGCATACCGCGGCCCCAGCTGTGTCCCAAGGGGACTCCGACCAGCAGCCACGCAGATCAGTCCACGAAAGGCTGAGGAGGCCCGCCACTGACCGGCTAGGCCCCCACGGCGGACTCCAATTCCAGCCCGCCACTGAGAGGTCACCCCAGAGTGAGGCACCTCGGGGACGTGCATCCGCGAGACGCATGACCTTTGAACAGCCGATGCCGGAGATGACCCGAGATGACGAGCTGGCCTCACTAAAAAAGGCCGTTGAAATGCTACAAGCACAAGTAGCAGCCAAGTCTGGCGGACCTGACGCCACGACTCTCCCCACCTCTCCATTGGCACCTGCCATCCGCCGCGCACCGGTCCAGAAGAAAATTCAATTCCCGGTGATGTCTGCATACGAAGGCGAATTAGACCAGAAAGTCCACCTGGCCAAGTACGCGGACTTCATGATTTCGGTCGGCGCCACCGACTCCACCCAGTGCCAGAACTTCCCGCTGACCCTAGGGGATCGAGCTCACCGCTGGTTCTCTTCACTCACCCCGGGGTCAATCTGCTCATTTGGGTTCAAGGGACAAGCACTTGCCGACTTCACTCGTCGAGCTAACTTTCCCACAAGATTCGACGAGGGGGCGTATAGCTCTGTGGCATCTCTACGTGGACGGATCATCAACCAGCATAGCAGCAGGCGCCGGCATAGTCCTGATCAGCCCAGACAGACAGGTCTTCACCTCCGCAATCCGGTTCGACTTTCGAGCAACCAACAACGAGGCGAAATATGAAGCACTGATAGCGGGACTTAGGCTATCATTAGCTGTGGGGGCAACCAATCTTCAAGTTTTCAGAGATTCACAGCTAATAATATCCCAAGTCCGGGGGGAATATGAGGCAAAAGACCAGCAGATGATGACTTACCAGAAGATAGTCGCACATCTGATCTCGATGTTTATGCAGGTTTACATCAATCAGATACAGCGGCTAGAAAACACACAAGCAGATGCTTTAGCCCGGCTAGCTACTAGCAATGGCGAAGCCAAATTCACGGAGGTTGTGATCACCACACTGAAAAACCCCTCGACGTCCGATTACAAGATAAATCAAACCTCGAGCGGGGGGCAGGAGGACAGTGAAGGTGGTGGAGATTGGTGCACTCCAATCCAAAAATACCTAACAAACGGAACAACCCCCGTAGACACCTGGGAAGCTAGCCGATTAGTAAAGCAAGCTGCCAGATATACACTGCTGGATGGCCAACTCTACAAACGTGGATTCTCTCTACCCCTACTCAAATGCCTAACTAGGAAGCAGGGGTCCGAAGTGTTAGAAGAAATTCACGAAGGGATTTGTGGGAGTCACGCTGGGGGGCAAGCATTGGCATACAAGACGATCAGACAGGGCTACTACTGGCCCACTCTTCGCAAAGATGCCATCAGCTTCGCTCGAAGGTACCGAAAGTGCCAACTTTTCGCACCTAACATCCACTCCCCAGCCAACCAGCTGAAGTCGGTGTTCAGCCCATGGCCTTTCGCGAAATGGGGAATCGACTTGATCGGCCCATTTCCACCTAGTAGAGGCGGTGTAAAGTTTGCTATCGTAGCAGTGGACTACTACACCAAGTGGGCTGAGGCCGAAGCTCTCACAACCATAACCCAGGAAAGGATGATCGGCTTCATTTGGAAAAACCTGATCTGCAGATTTGGACTCCCGCAGTCGGTCATCACTAATAATGGAAGGCAGTTCGACGGACAGAAATTGAGGGACTTCTGCAGTTCATGGAACATTAAGAAGCACTACTCAACTCCATATCATCCCCAGTCGAACGGCCAGGTCGAAGCGGTGAACAAAATCTTGAAACACATATTGAAGCTCCGCCTCGAGGAAAAGAAAGGGAGCTGGGCAGACGAACTCCCGGAGGTCCTATGGTCTTATAGAACTTCCTATAGGACCAGCACCGGGGAGACCCCGTTTGCCCTAGCCTTCGGGACTGAAGCCTTAGTCCAGGTTGAAGTCCAGAACAGGACTTGGAAGGTGGTGGGGTATGATGAAGAAAAGAATGATGAAGCCTTAGCAGTAGAAAAGGATCTGATCGAAGAGACCAGGGCTTCGGCAGAAATGAAGAACGCCACCTACAAGCGTAGAGCGGAAAAATATTATAACTCTCAGGTCCGAGACCGAAAATTCAAGATCGGGGACCTGGTGTTAAAGAAGAAATTGATGGCCCCACCAGGTGTATTCGGTTCAAACTGGGAAGGACCATTCCGGGTCACCGCAGCCTGGCCAAACGGTACCTATGATCTGGAAGACGCAGAAGGCAAGGCTTCGTCATACACTTGGAGCTCAGCACATCTAAAAAAAGTTCTACCAATAGACTAGAATCCTGTAATAGACTAGTCAAAAGTTTGCATCAGAAATGTCGATGACAACCAATGTAAATAACGTTACTATAAAAAAAAATTCAGAAAAATTCCCCAAGTGTTTGGACCTGTGCAGCTCTCCAATCAGACGAGCTGCACCAGGTCGCCCACTGCTCCTGGTAGCTCGCCAAACCCAGCTCGCCCACATGCTCAAAAATCCTCAATGCGCAAGGACCAAGGTCCCAAACGTTGTAATTAAATAGCTCGAAGGCAAAGGCCAAAGTGCCCAAGGTCACGAAAGTACCCTCCTTAAAGGGTTACTAAGCACTTACTGCCTTAAGTTAGAAAAATTCGCGAAAAAGACGAAAAAACGTCTAAGACAAGGTTCATGAAACCCAATGGCCCAACGTGAATCAATCGAAGTTCAGTTCGCCGCCCTAAGTGGTCTAAGACAAACGATTCACGGCCCTAAGTGACGTAAGACGAAGAATACGCACTCTCAAAACAGAGGTACAATTCGTAGTCGTAAGTGACGTAAAACGAACGATTCGCTTCTCAAAGTAGAATAAGACGAATAATTATGTACCAAAAAAATAAACAAAAACGAGCTATTTAGGAAATTATAACGTAAAGGCGCAAATACATAAAGGAAAAGAGTTGGACAAAAAATGCTCGGCTTATATTCAAAAAGATACTTAAGAGATTTTCAAGCCAAAAATATGCTTGAAAAAATCCTAAGTATAAGTAGTTGTGCTGGCCACAAAGGCCGACCAGCTGGCCATCTTTAAACTACAAAAAAGCTCCTTCTGGGCGAGCTGCACAAGCCCGACGAGCTAAATCTACTTGAACAAAAAAGCAAAAGCTACAAAAAATGAGCTCCTTCTGGGCGAGCTCCACAACCCATCGACCTACTACAAGTTGGAAATTAAAAAAGCTAATCTAAGAAAGCAAGGAAAAGCCTAAGTCTCGGGGGCATCAGTAGGGGCGGGGGCGACCTCAGTAGGGACAGGGGCGACCTGGGCACCAGGAAGGGCAAGTTCGGCCTCTGGAGTGATGTTGCCAGTAAGCCCGCTGGCATCAAACTCACCCAAATTTAGCATGGCATCCCCACACGCCTCTTGAAGTTGCTCCATAGTGGGCGGAGTCAGCTCCTCTTGGTCGGCGACCTCCGTTTCGCCCAGATTCAGTTTCGGCACTGGGATGGTATTGATAATCTTGAACCGTGCCGGAACAAAATCCAGTGGAATTCCAAGTTCGGGGAGGTCGCCAATATCCAGCTCGGCATCATCAGGGAAGGGGACCCTGTCCAAGCACTCCTTAAACTCGCCCACTACCACCTTCACCTCATCATCATGATGGGCTCGCGCCCACCAGAGGGCCCTTAGAACCTCAGCGTAACATTGCACGAAACCCCGATCCGAGGCCTCGACTTTCGCAGCTACCAAATCAGCCGAGGAGGAAGCACTGTTGCGTAGTTCGGCGACCTCAAGGGCCTTCGCCTCCAATTCGGCCCTTAGCCTCGCGCACTCCCTGTCCGCCCCCCGAGCCAGGCCTCGCTGGAGTTCCAGCTCCCTCTTCGTCAGACTATGCTGATCAATCTCCCGGGCGAGCTGTCCAGCGAGCTCCTCTTCCTTTGCCTTGAGTTTAGCCTCTGCGTCCCTCTCAAACCCGGCGAGCTGTCGCTGGAGGTCGCCGAGTTACTTCAAAGCGTCCTGCTCGGCGATCAGCGATGCTGCAGCTTTCTCCTCAGCGAGCTGCGCCTGCTTTTTTGCTTTGTCAGCAGAGTCCACCAACGCCAGCATCCGTTTGTTCCTGTCGGAGCGACCTGCCTCCAGCTCGGCGACCTGCTCGAGGGTCTTTTGATTGGCGAGCACCAATCTACTCGCATAGTGGCCCGAGAGAAGGAGGTTCTCCCTCAGGTCCTGGCTGTTGATACCCGCCACCAACGGGATCGTCCAATGCCTCGGCATCTCGCTCACAGCATTCTGGGCTATGCCCGGAGGGAGGTTCCGCATCGACGTGAGAGAGCGAGATTGCTCAAAGGCATGTAGAGCCTCGTGGCGGTTCGGGAAAGCAATTGGAGCATAGCTGCGGAATCGGAACAGATAGAAAGTGTTAGGAAAAAACAAGGAATAATAGGCAATAAAGGTAATTTGGGCGAACTACTTACTGAACTCGGTCGGGGTCCCAACCCAGTAGCGTATCGTCGGTGGTTTGCACCTCGAATGGGGAAGGTGAAGGGGGCGAACTCCGAATGGGCGTAGCCGCTAGCGGGGCGGTGGATTGAATAGAGCCCCACTGCCTTGACCTCGCCGAGGTCCTCTCGGCCCGGTCGGACTCCTCATCGACTAGGCCGGTGTATCTCATTCTCTTGCGAGCTGGGGGATCCTCCTCGCTAGCTCGGGATCCGCCACCCCCTTGGGCCCCTCTCTTTCACCGACCTCGCTCGGAGGGGGCAACAACTCGTCCCCCACCTCGGCCGGCCCTGGCGACCTTGATGCCTTGGACTTTTCAGGAGCCTTGGCTTTCTCCTTTTGAGTTCCCGATCCCCCTGCCTCGCCCTTTTTGGAGGCGAGCTCTACCTCCAGCGCGAGCACTGACGGTGGGGCAAGTCTGTTGGGGCGAGGTGGGCCCATCTCAAATCATTCCTTCACAATCCGGTAGGCCTCGGGGACCTCGGCAATCGGGATAGCGACGAAGCTACCACCTGCACAAGAAAAATACGAATATCAGTATAATGGACGAGCTACCACCCCCCATAGGCGAGCTCCAAAGGGTTAAACCTGGGAGCTCGGGACCTTGGATATCAAGGTAGTGCGGCAGTGTAAGGAGCCCGGTGAGCCGCAGGCAATGGTGCGCGCACAGGTGGGCGACCTGCCTATCCTTCTCGCTTCTCAAGCAGCAAATGGCGCGCACCACGTCGAACTGCTCCGACACTTTAGGCCTACCCCGGCTGGATTTGTGCCGCTTCGGAACTGCAAAAGGAAAGAAAATTAGAATTAGTATATCTAATTCAACCCACGCACACCGAAATGAGTGACCTACTGCTGGCTTCCCCGTATCCCTCCGGAGTGGGAATACGATCACCCCGTCCATGATACGTGCTGGAGGCTCGCCAGTCGCCGCCTACGAAGAAGAACTGTTTTTTCCAGTCACGGACTTTATTTGGCAGGTCCCCGAGAAATTTCTCCCCTGGGCGAGCCTTCAGATAATAATACCCCACGCCATCCTGCGCCAGCTTGGTCACGGCGAAGAGCTCGCCCAAGTCCACCGAGGTTGTCGTGTTTTCATAGCCCTCCAGCCCAAAAACAGACAGAGCTGCGATAAGGTTGCTCCACGCATTCGGAGTGAGCTGGGTGATGGCCAGATTATTGTCCGCAAGATATTGACCAATGATCGGGTGCAGCGGCAACGTAAGCCCGGCCCTCAGAACATCTACATTCAAAGCGGTCATCCCCTCAGGAGGTGCGTCGGCCCGCTCATCCTTCATTGGGGCATACATGAAGATGTCCAGTGGGATGCGATATTCCCTGTGTATGATCGGCATGTCGCATTCATCAATAAGGCTCACCACCTCGCCAGCCTTGTACTCAGAAGGGGCAACTTCTTCCAGGTCGGCGGGGTCGGTGCGAGGTACCCAATTCGGGCAGGGGAAGCTCGCCGCATACTTGGCGACATACTCATTCCAATCGAATGAGTGAACCACCTGCGTGGGAACCTGGTACTCTACCAGCTGGGGTTTCGGGAAACCGATTCGGCGGAAACATCCGAGCGTAACTTCCTCCAGGTCACCACCCTCCTCGCCGACCTCGGCATTGCCCTCATCAACCTCATCGGGTCCCTCGTTGCCGCTAGCAACTCTTTCCTCTTGGGCGACCTCTCCACCCTCCTCTCATACCTCGCGGTATACAGAACTGGAGGCTCCTTCCTCCGGATCGGGACGTAGCTCGCTAGGAAGTTCGCTACGTAGCTCGCTGGAGACCTGGCGAGCTACCGAGATTGCCTCGGAGCTTGAGCCGATCTCCACATACGAAACCCGAGGTGGATCATCCTCAATTAGGGGTCGTTTATCAGGGTTCTACTCGAGGAACGTGTTGACATGGTCTCAGAGAATTCAAAGGTCCCGTGGTCCAAAATCCAACAATCCCGAGTCAAGGAAATCCAAAGGGGTTCTCCACAGTCCGCGGTCCCAAGTCCAAATAATTCCAAAAGAAAATCGCATAAAAGGATAGAAGAGAAAGGAAGAAAAACCGAATCCTACCTTGAAGAGCCTTCGAAAATCCATCGAGCACAAGAAAAATTGGTCGCCGGGAAAGCTCTGAGAATTCGAAATGCAGAAAATGAGGAAATGAATACATTTCCCCCTATATATAGACGTCGGGGGGAGGTGCGATATTCACGAAGTACAGGGACCTGTTTGCAAGAAATTTGAAAGATGATATGATTGTGAGCGGGAACCGAGGTCTCAAAAGGCGTACATGACCCCTGGATTCCCGCACCACGACGACCAGGAATAACTGCCTTGACCGAGCTCGCCTGCTAGCTCGGCAATCGCCCAGAGATAGTTCACCGAATTTCAAGTTCTCCAGCTCGCCTGCACATTTGACGAAGTCATGACACATGCGAGCTGGGGGCAAATGTTGGACTGGCGAACTAACATAATTAGTATATGAATAATCGCCAAGGTTTGGCAGGTCGTCAGGACTCACCCAGATCCATGAGGGTGCGGAGCTCGCCCGCATGGGGATAGCCTACCTGCGTAGCTCGCCCAAAAGGGCTCGCCTCTGTCATCCTAGAGCTCGCCCCGAGCTCACCTGGTATCCCCAGGAAGGCCTCGCCGAGATCCATCATCGCACAACGTTCGTAAGCCACACAAGGCACTTGAGCTCGCCCCAGAGCTCTCCCAAACCACTGAAGCCCACCTCCGAGTTCGCCCATGAGCTCGCCTATTAGTCAAATAGGACCCCGATGGTGCGCTCTTTTTCCCTCCGTTCGGTTTATCCACAAGGATGGTTTACGACGAGGTTTTTAACGAGGCCCATCTAGTCTAAGGCATAGTAGTAGGATGAGGCATGATAAAGGAAGCAGTGTGGGAGACCAAGACGAGGGTAAGGAACCCTCGTCAACACCGGAAGCCACATAGGCTCGTAAGGTGCCGTCTCACACTCGTACAACTATAAATAAGACCTCTCTTGTACTATTCAGGGGATTGACACATTTCACACAATCAATACAATCTTCATTGCAATATTTCTCTCTCTAAACTCTCTACTCTCCCTCCCCAAGAACATAAAATCATAAGATTATTGTTTGGTAGAATTAATCCGTCGTACAGCCACATAAACGAACACTATCAGTAAATTCTATCAACAGATCCTACACACGATTACACTAGCAGATAAGCTACAATATTTTCCTCTGTACAAAAACACGTTTACATATTTATTTATCATTTGTAAAGACTTTGTAGAAGTCTAGAAGTTAGATGCAAGTGTGCACTAACAAGAGTTGTAAGAGAGTTTTCTCTTGAAAGTTGTAAGGAAGGAAGTTAGTAAGTGAGTAAGAGAGCCCCTCAACTCCAAGTTGGATTGAGGAGAGTGGATGTAGGACAGTTGGTCCGAACCACTATAAATCCTGTGTGTTTTTCTTGCTTTATTTAATTGCTCCAACTTGATGCACTAAAGATTAAAAAGGTTTTTCTAATTAAAAAGGATTTAATCAAAAACGTTTCCGCACACTAAGATCACGGCGCACTCAACTGATTGTAAAGTCAGCTGTTTTCAAAACAAGAAGACTCAAAGTCTTCTTTAGGGACCAACAAGTGGTATCAGAGCTGTGTGTCCTAAAGACCACAGTCTGAGAAGCTTTTAGTGGTCACCAGGGCAGATCCAAAATTCTTTTGAAAAATCCTTATGTGTTATTTCTCCTAACACATTTTGCAGGAATCATGTCTTACAACTTTGGTGTGAATTTAGAAGAGGAGATGAACAAGATTATTCAAGATTTTGAGGAATACATCTCCACTGCTGATTCACCATCATCAGAGGATTTTTGTCTCATGGCAGACACAGAAGAGGTAGAAGCTAAAACCCCCTCTGTTAGCTCATCTTGCTCTTCTACCCATTCTTTGGAGTCTGAGATGCAAAAGCTGCTCTTAGATCTCCAATCCTCTCTAAGTGTATGTGCTAAACTAGAAGAGGAGAACTCAAGGCTAAAAGCTGAAGTCTCTTAGCTGACCCTCGAGAAAGGTCAGTCTGCTGATCTATCAGCTGAACCCACTTCCTCACAGACTCAAGAGTCAGAAGACTTAAGAGTCAAATGTGAGGAACAGGAACAGTTGGTAGCTACGCTGCTGGCTGAAAATCTAGGGTTGGAAGAGGAACACAAGCTATTAAAGGCTAAGTTCGATGAACTCTTTAAACAACATACACAGACCAAAGAAAAAGAGGATCAGCTCAAGTTGAAATTGGATTAGCTGACCAATGCACATAATGCAATGTCATCTATAGCTGCTTCCTCTCAACAAGAGGATGACAAAAAAGGTGTTGGCTTCCCTAAGTCCTCTAAAGGGAAGAAAAAGGCACAGCCTCAAGGAGCTGATAATAAGGAAAAAGGGAAAAATAAGATGAGGAGGGATCAGTCTGGACCATCCCAGAAGGGCAAGTCCAAGCAGAACCCTTCTCCACCCTCGGTTACATTTAAAGTACCACCCAAACCTGCACAATCAGCTAAGGCCTAACAATATCCAGATTTAGCTAATAATATCCCAAGTCCGAGGAAAATATGAGGTCAAGGTCTAACAGATCGCGATCAATCAAAAGACCGTGGCACATCTGGCCTCGATGTTCAAACAAGTTTACATCGAGCAGATCCCAAGACTGATGAATACACAAGCTGATGCACTAGCCCGACTAGCTACGAGTAGTGGTGACGCAGAACTGACAAAGGTAGTCGTCACCAAGCTGAAAGCGATGATTGGCGCAATCCGATCGAGAAATATATGAGGACATAGAAGCTAGTCGGCTAGTGAAGCAAGCAGCCAGATACACGTTGGTGGATGACCAACTATACGAACGTGGATTCTCTCTACCCCTACTCAAATGCTTATCTGAAAAACAAGGGTTCGGGGTGTTAGAAGAAATCCACCGAGGAATCTGTGGGAGTCACGCGGGGGGGGGGGGGGGGGGGCAAGCTTCGGCACACAAGACTATCAGACAAGGGTATTACTGGCCCACTCTGCGTAGATGACAGATTCATTGCACAAACGTGTGTCAGACACTGAAGACGAGATTGTGAAAGAACTGGTGATCAATGTCTACATCGGTTCAGGAAGTTGAAGAAAAACTAGAATATTTCCAGCTGTTGGCATATCAGGAATGTTGATGACGACCAATGTAAATATCATTACTCAATAGAGATGGAATTTTTTTCAAAGGAGATCAACTGTTCAAGCTCAAAATCCGCAAGGACTCAAGTCCCAAAACGTATTATCTAAAGCTCAAGGCAAAGGCCAAAGTGTCCAGGTTAGCGAATGTGTCCTTCTTAAAGGATCACTAAGCGTCCACTGCCTAAAGATAGAAAAAATTCACAAACAAATGATTTAAAACGTCTAAGGTAAGGTTTTTAAAACCCGATCACCCAAGTGAACTACCAAGCACAACTCGCTGCCCTAAGTGGCCTAAGACGAGCAATTCACTTCCCTAAGCGGCGTAAGACGAACAAATAAGTGTCAAATAAACAAGTACTGCCCTAAGTGGTGTAAGACGAACGTTTCGCTTCCCTAAATGGTATAAGACGAACAATTGCATACCCATAATAAATAAATACGAGTTACTTAAAGATAATAACGTGCAAAAAACAAATAGAAGCCAAATTAGAACAGTGAAGTTGTGGTACATTCGAGAGGAAATTAGAAAATTTCTAAGTGTTGGGAGTGACGCTTGTTACAAAGCCAAACCAGCTAGCCATCGTGGAAGATAAAAAGCCCCTACAGAGCGAACAACACAAGCTCAGCGAGCTGAGGAGCAGTGGAGGCCTCAGTTAATGGAGAAGCGAGGACATCAGTGGGGGTGACCTCCTCCTAGGCGACCTCCTTCCTTACCCGACCATACTCCGCCCGGAGCTCGCGAAGACTATCCTTTGAACCACCTCCAGAGTCGGTGGCCAACTCACCAAAATCTGATGGGACCTCGCCTAGTAGCTCGCCGGATCCTGGGCGAGCTACCAATGTCACCTCGGAACTCGATCCAATGATGATTGAAGTTACCGAGACCTCTGACGAAGCATATGTGTCCAGAAGATTCCGGGCCTCAGCAACCTAGTTGGCCACGTATTTTTAGAAGGAAGATGGGCGAGGTGTAAGTTTGAGAAAGTCCGGGGACCTATATGCAAAAAGTTTGAAAGATTAACATGATGGGAGCGGGAAATAAGGTGTGGAAAAGTGTGTACGATGCCTCAAATTTTGCGCCACGACAGCACGCCCACCAACACAGGTAGCTGGCCAAGAAGCTCGGCACCACACCAAAGGGAGTTCACCTACACTCGAGCTCTCACCCACAGGGGCAAATCAGCTCGCCCACACATTAGAAGTATTATGATGTGGACGAGCTGGGGGACAAATGTTGATAGGAGAACTAAATCGAACTACTAATGAAGGATTACAAGAATAAATAACCAAGGTTGAGGAGTTGGCCAGCATGGAGGCTGAGGAGCTCGCCAGGAGCTGGCCAGCATGAACACAGGGGAGCTCGCCCAGATGCAGGGGAGCTTGTCTAGACGCATGGGAGCTCGCCCAGACGCATGGGAGCTCGCCCAGACGCATGATGACGTGCCAAGAGTCGACCAACACCAGGAGAGATAGAGCTCGCAGGCTCGCTCACCTACAGGGGAGCTAACCAAGGAGCTCGCCAACACCCAGGAGACAAGGCTGAAGTCCGCTACCATCACCACAACCTGGAATAACACAAGGCAAAGTAGCTCGCAGAGAAGCTCGCCCAGTCCGAAGTATGGATAGTAGCTATATAGGAAACAAGTAGTGATGCAGTAAGACAAAGCAGTGTAATAGAAGCATAGTAGTAAGTAAGGACATGTGTAAGGACACTTGTCAGTAGAGATGTTAAACGGGCCGCGGGCTGGCGGGCCGGCCTGTTTAACCCTATTATTTACAGGGTTAGGTCCGAGCATATAGCAGCCCGTATAAAATCGGGCTTTTTTGACCCGGACCGGTTAGCCCACGGGCTAAACGGGCTGGCCCGGTATCCCAGTTTTTTTATAATTAAATTTATTATATATAATATAAATTGGAAAGTGGGGTCTGATTCCCCACTGTTGTAATTTGTAAACTTGTAAACATTAAGTCATTAATATTTTATACTTACAGTTTGCAGGTTTATTAATTATTACCCTTATTAATTATTAATTTACTAATTTGTTATTAACTAAGAATTAAAAATAGTAGATAACTAGATATCAGATAAATTAAGTTCTCATGTTCTTCAATTAAGGTTTATGTCGCGCGGCCTCATATTGTTAGTGTGTGAACTTTATGTTGTTGATGTGTGTACTTTATTGATTATTTTAGTTATTAAATAATTAGCTGTATTTTATATTAAATTTTAATTTTTTAAAAAAAATTTAACCCGAGCCTGTTAGTGGCCCGTTTAGCCCGCGGACCGCTAGGGGGTTAGGTTTAGGTCCCGAGTATTAGTGGTCCGTTAAGAACGAACCGCTAAGGCCCGGGACCGATTAAGCCCGCAACCCTGTAGGACTGGCCCTGTAGGGTTAGGGCCAGCCCGTTTAACATATTTACTTGTCATCACCAAAAGCTAAGTAAGCTCACAAGGGGCCACCTCACTACATGCAAACCTATAAATAGATCTCATGTACACATTTTCTCTCTCTAAGTTCATTATCCCACAATTACTTTCTCTCACTAACTCTCTCTACTTTCTCTTTCTATAAATCCCTCAAGAACACATATTAATTTAGTTATTGTTTGGTGGATTCTTAGATTATAAACATCCATTAAAACACATCATTATCAAAATCCATCAACAAACTCATCATGGAATGACGTTATAGAACGATGACTCATCCAAGACAGATCAAAGCAACCGGTGGTAGAGAAGCTAGATCCTAACAGAACAGATAATTCGTAAAAAGAATCTGGAGTATCTATTCTGAGCGAAGGACTGCGTGAATCCTCTCGCTTAAGACGATTGGATCATGAATAGCTTCCCGAGGATAGATCCTCTAAAGATGAAAAGAGCAATCGAAGACCTACAAGCAAAGTTATCAACTCATTTTGAGGACAACATAAGCTCACATGTTGATAGGGCGACCTAAAGCGTGCTCATCTGAGAGAATTAACAAAATTGTGAGCTTAAGGCTCAATAGTTCACCCATATCTCACCCCATGTGGCCGGAACAACATCGTCATCCTTTGACCAGTCAACACAGCAGAAAGAAATGATTCAATCAAATGATTCAATTGTGGCCAGTTGCTCGCCCAGAGCCAGAGACAAGAGATCATCTCCTACTACAAGCATTGGGCCACGGAGTAGCACAAGGCAAGGGAGCTCGCCCATATCCGGATTAGAAGTCAGGAGATACGTAGATAGCCAGTAGTAATGTAGTAGGCAAGAGCAGTGTAATTAGTGCATGGGAGGTAGCAAAATGACAAGGGTTAAGGACACTTGTCAGATAATTAAGCTACATAAGCCTAATACATGCCACATCATCACATGCAAAGCTATAAATAGGCCTCTTATATCTGATTTTCTCTCTCTAAGCAAATATTATTTAACAAAACACTTATCTCAACTTTCTCTCTCTATCAATACTACTTATAACAAAACCTTAATTATTGTTTGGGAGATTTCTTGATATAATTAGCCACATAAATACCTTAATTGATAGAATCTTCCAACATCACAATCACCAACATCGTCTCAATTTCTTATTATTCCAGAAGCATCTATTCAGAAAAAGTTCAACATTCGACAATAAAGTTGTACGAGGGAAAATCAGATCCCAAAAATACAAATCTCAGATTATATGATATCATTGGGGGCATCCAACACAACTTAATGCAGAAACTTTCCACTCACATTGGGCAATTATTCATATTAGTGGGGGATGGAGAATCGGATCAACATTATCTGGAACAATTCAATAAAATATTATTTGAAAAGAAACCAGTAAATGAAGATATAAAAGTTATAGACGTGAAGAAAGAGACTGAACTCTGGTAGAAGATGCAACTTGCATATCCCAAGAGTCATGCAAGAATCTTCACTACTATACAAGAAGCATTATACAAAACAGGCGAAGAGACTGGGGCAACAAAGAGTTCAAGGAAGCATTTTTCAAAGAAGAATCGGATCAAATACTCGGCATCCCAATTGAACAAAATTATAATGTCATCGGGAACAGAGAACTTCTTGTCGTTCCTCACAAGACAAGATAAGACAAAAGTAAAATGAACCCCAACGAGCACTGTGCATACCATCAAAGTATCAAACACAACATTGATGAATTTTGAGACTTGTGGCGGCAATATCAAAGATTTTATGAAGATGGAGAATAATCAGAAGTTATGAAGAAACCCTCAACAAAAAGACCGTGAGTCGCCTAATCCACCAACTCTAATATTGAGGAAGTTATCAAAATATATACATATCTTGTACAAAAGGGCGAGACTATCAGTTTATCCTTTTGTATAAGATAAATGCGAAAATAACTTGCTCTATAAGTCGTTATTACATGCAAAATTTCTATGGGGCAGGAAAAATACAAAATGCTCAAATTGAAGGCTCAAAACATTGGACACTTTGAAAGACAAGACGAAACCAATGAAAGTCAACTCACAAGACGGGAGAACAAAGGAGCAAAGCATGAACCAGCCCAAGAATATCAATATCAAACAAGGCATGATCGGGCCAGAAATACTAATATCAAACCAAGAAGGGCTTTAATCCCTATTCCAATGCATGTCTTCCAGCATGATAGTTCAATCCACAAAGATACTATGAGTATCATCATAACATTGGATATTACACCAGTAAGTGTATGGAATGGCAAGCCCATTCCAAATATTCCTTTGAAAGGATCACCAGCTATCACACTTCGTGAAGAAAACTCCAACTATTTCCCGATAAATAGAGTTTTCATCTTCTCTAGCCATGCTTTGGTAGATGACACATTTATCTCTTTGTTCACTCCAAAGCGATCATCCACATCACAAGCTACTGGTACCTCAATATAGAAGATATAGTGCTGATTCCATTAGAAATATCAGGCACGTACAGTTTGGAGGAACTGGCACACACTGGAGGATATATCCATCTCGAGGAGAGCTTTCACCAACATTATTTTGAGGAAGGCTTTAATCCCAATATAAACAAGAACGAGGTTGACACTTCCTAAAGTATTAAGAAAGAAAAGTCACAGATATATCACCAGATAAAGTTCTTGAGGCATTTGCCCAAAAGAGAACTGCCCCCGCCAGATGCCTTTGAGCACGATTATCCCGTCTTTATAGGCGATGATTATCCAGCCTATATTGACGATGCCGCCTACATAGGCGATGCGCCTCTCGAAGGCATGATTCTGCCTATATAGGCGATGCGCCTTCTCGAATCGATAATTCTTCTTGAAGGCATGATTATCCTGTCTTTATAGGCGATGATTATCTAGCCTCTATTGACGATGCCGCCTACATAGGCGATGCGCCTCCCAGAGGCATGATTCCGCCTATATATGTGATGTGCCTTCATATGTGATGTGTCTTCTTGATGCGATGATCATTCTTCAAGGAGATTATCCCGTTCTTATAAGCGATGATCATTCCTCATATACCGAGAATACCACCAATATTGGTGATACGCAGGTACATTTCAAATCATGCAACTCTTGATCATAAATCACAGTCAACAGTTGAATGGGGGCAGGAGATGATAATTATTGAAACTCAGACAGCTATTGAAGTACAGTTAACTGAGTCAGACAGCTCAATACTCAGACAAATAGCTCGATGAACAAGTATGTGAGCGCAAAACTATTGATACCCTTAGACTACATTGGGGGACAGACCTTGATACGCAAAATCATCAAGAAGCAAAAATCTCAAATTCATAATGATCGCAGGCAGCAAGCAAAAGAAGCTTTAGCCAAATTGACCGTGGGACATCATAAAGAATGACATGAATATCTCAATTCTAAGAATGACATGAAATGATATTTAAGTCTAATAAGATACAAGAGATGAATAGTTTTTAAAAGCGTTTGTCCCCTAAGAAAAAGACACTGCTTGAAATGAGGGTCAAAGTTGTAAATGCAAAGTCACAAATTGTGTCTCTTGAAAGAGAGCATTACGACAATAAAAACCGAAAAAATGCTCCAGACAAGGGATTAGCATAATGACAAGAGCCACCAACGATATAGAGGCCAAGAGTACTCCAAGGGAAAAATCTTAGGAGAAAAAACTCCAGATTTTAGAATAAAAAAGAAAATCCCAGTAGGGAATCCTGATACAGAATGTTTTTTACTCGTAAATGTTGTAAATGCAAACGAAATGAGGGAAACACAATAAAATTACAGGAAGTGCACGATGAGAGGCAGAAAATAAAATTTCATGTCATTATCAGAATTGAGATACATGTTATGATCAGAAGAAGCAAGAGTAGTCCCTATGTCAACTAGAACAGTCAAAAGTTCTCCACACGGAAGAAGACATAAAAATTCTAAAGCAAACAAGCCTAAGCAGTTGGGGGCATATTCCCTTCACCAACAGCAGGAATAATTTATTCTTTGGCTGAAGAGGATAATAGCATCTCGGCTGGCTAAATTTCATTCAAAGTCGCGAAGCAACTAAGCGGAAGCGCTCGCCAAGAAACTATACCTTGAATATCCCAGCAGTAGCAAGGCACAAAGAGTCTCCAGAAAAGGCGAAATGCTACAAAGTATTTTTCGATGCATCTACTTGCAAGAGTGAAGAAACACAGAAAATCAAGGCTCATTCAGCCCGCACGAATAGATCAATGAACACAAGGATTCAAATAGCCTACGGGTATCTGAAAGAATTGCACGGTACTCTTTTTTCCTACGACCGGTTTATCCACAAGGTTGGTTTACTGCTATGTTTTTAAAGAGACCTGTAGCGTCCTTCTGTATACTCGTAATCTGGGTTATGGAATCCTGTGAAATCGTATTTGATGCATCTATGCATGAGTACAAGGAAATACAAGGACAAAGGAAAAGACAGAGCGAGAGGCAAATCAAGTCAAGCTCAATTTACTTCCTTATACTGGAGAAATCTTGCAAAGATTCAAATACCTCGATGCTCGTTATTCATCTAACGATTCAAATTAACAAACATCAGGCTAGGGGGCAACTGTTGATGAAATAATTGACGTGCATGTTTAAGGAAGTAATTAATCAAGTCCGGATTGACGTGTCCAAAAGAATTGATCAAGCACGAAGAAAGAACGAGATTGAAGAAAATTGTGACGAGTCACCAGCTATTAGTAAAGCGAGTCACCAGCTTATAGTGAAGCAGGTAGCTGTTCAGCAGCTTATAGTGAAACAGGCTGCTGACCAGCAGCTTATGATGAAGCATACTGGTGACGATCCAACAGCTTGTAATCTCTATATAATGTAAACGATTTCATTCAAATAAGGGATACGAAATTAATTTTCATAACGAAGTTCTTGCAAAATAATGACGTGCTTATAAACGTCCTACTTGCTTATTGTTGGTGTAATCATGATTATTATAGCCACATAATCATGCTTATGAAAATTACATGAACAATAATATTAATAAATAAATTTTTTAAATACCAAACCTCATATTTCTACACTTCTACCAACCTAAATAAAATAATTTTAAATTAATAAAATAACAAACTCAAACTTGAATAGAAAAATATTGAAATTAAAAAAAAATTGACGAAAACAGAGAATTCCATATAAACGGATTTCCCAACGAAATAGAGATGGAGACATATTATACTCTTAGGGTGTATTTTGTTTAAGGGACTAAATAATTTGTCCCGCCAAAATAGGATTATTGCTGCCTTTTGTTTAAGGGACTAAATAATCAGTACCGCCAAAACAAGATTATTTCATATTTTGGTAGGAATAATCATATTTTGATGGGACTGATTAATTAATCCCTTAAACAAAACACACCCTTAAAATTCACAAAAACAAAAAATACCCCGTATGATAACCTCAAGTAGAAAGAGCCCTTAACAAAAAAAAAAAAAAACACAAATATATCCATTTTTGTACGGGCATTATCTTTTTTACCCTCCCTCAAAAAATATTTTATTTTTGCCAAGATAAAAAGAGCATGATACCCATTATTTCACATCAAAATTACAATTTCATTTAGTTGACTTTATATCACAATTTCAATTTTTTATTAATACAACCAAACACTATGGTCTATGGATCAATCTGATCTTCAACAATTCATCCTTGCAACTAGAGATGTTAAACGGGTTAGCCCTAATCCTATAGGGCCAGCCCTAATGGGTTTTGGGCTAAACGGGTTAGGACCTTATCCGATTCATTTTTAACGGTCCTCTAATATTTGAGATCTAACCCTAACCCTAGCGGTCCTCGGGCTAAACGGGTCATAAACGGGTCATGTCATAAATAATAAAAAAATCTAAATTTTAACACATAATCTAAAATAATTGTCATAAAATGTTAATATTTAAACTAGAACTTAAACATGGTCCATAATTTCATTAAAATTATTAAAAATAGTTTAATATAATTACAAAAGTTCAAACGTCAACACTTAAATATTTAAAAGTTCATTGGTATTTAAAAGTTCAAGTATAAATACTTAAAATTAATATAACACCTAAATAGAAATTGGAGATAACTTCAATTAATAATAATAATAACTAATAAGTATATTATATATTTAATTGATATATATAAAATTAAAAAATTATGCGGGCTAACGGACGGGCTCGGTTAACCGGCGGGCTAGCCCGTTTAGCCCGCGGGCTAATAGGGCCGGGTCAAAAAAACCCGAATTTAAACGGGCCAATGAAAGCATGGCCCTAACCCTGCATTTTTCAGGGTTAAACGGGTCTGCCCTATTAGCCCAGCCCGGATTAACATCTCTACTTGCAACATTGCCCAACCTCCACGCCGGAAATGCTTCGGCGACAACTACGGCTCGCCGCACATCTCTGTATCGCTGCCGAAAATCTGCAACCCACTTCACCGCCACAAAGCTGCTCCTGCTTGCCGAAGATTCGAGTTCCATCAGTGGCCGCATCTCAAAGCCCTCATCCACACGCCGGGAAAATAGCAGAGTGCACTTGCCGAAACCGGTGGCTCCAAACCTGAGTCCAAAGTTTCACAGCTCCACCACGCCGGAAAATTGAGGAATTGCAACCACCAGAAACTACCAAGGCCCATCTCGCCTGAAATTGAGAAGCCCAACTCGAAATGTCGGAGAAATTGAAGACCCACATCTACTCTGAATATGCCGTTGCTCAAGCTGTACGAAGAAGATGAGAGTTTGAAAGAGGTGAACCCATTTGAAGAGGGAGAACAGCCGCCTATGTTCAATGTTCCGCAGAAGATTTTGAAAGAGGATTGGAGATCGGGCTGTCTCTTCCGCCGGAAAAAATGGCGGCATTTGATATCCCTTTTTTCTCTTTTTTTTTTTTTCGTTTTTTTTTTCTGCTGAAATTTTTTTTTTTTTTTTTTTGGTGTTTGGTACTGGGGATAAGAAGTCAAAATTGGGTTTAAAATGAAAAATAGGGCATGAAGGGTATTAATGTCTTCTTAACATGAATTTGGGCAAAATTGAAAATTTTATTGAAGAAGGGAAAAAAGAAACTGCCATGTCAAAATGGGTAAAAATGGAATTCTAAAAAAAAAAAGTAGAAAGAGCCCTCTTCGTCTAAGTTAACTGGTTAGGTTGTAATTTTTTTTTTTTTTACTGCTAATGTTATTGTAAAATTAGTTAATTGATGTGCAATTAATACTGTTGGTATTTTATTATACGAATAAACCATCTTTCTACATGTCGTACGTACCTAAATGTCTAATAATTGTACTTGGTCTATTATAGTGTTAGTAATCAACAATCAAATAAGTCATCTATATTAAACAATCTACTCACAAATGGCATTAGAAAATAAGATGTACATCGTTGATATATGTCTAAGTGTTAGAACAATTTCTGCATCACTTTTCCAACCCTAGGATCCATGTTTTTTTTTTTTTTTAAAGTGGTACTGATGATTTTTTTTTCCTTAAAGGTAGGACCCATTTTAATAAAAAATCTGTATACACAAAATCATTTATAATGCACAATATTTTATAATTAAATTTGAATTCAAATAATATTTAGTATTTGATAATTTTATAAATAAATTTACATAGTTCACATGTCAATTGATAAAAAATTAATTAGCCAATAAATAAAAAATAACTTAACTAATAAATTCCGTACATATTTTAATTACTCATAATAAAAAATATAATAAAATATTTTATTAAATTTACAAAGATAATGTTACGTAAATTATGATAAATTGATATATCCTCAAAATAAAATATTCAGAAATTCAGATATACTGTTGAGATTTAAAATATCAAAATGTAGGATCAAAATTATTAAAATATTATAAAATTTAGTTTGTTATACTAAAATATTTAGTAAGATGAATTGTAAAATTTTATTATTATATAAAAATATTAAAAAAATAAAACATAATATTTTATATGATTTAATTTGCTGCATTACAGAAAATCAAAATATATAATGTAAGATTTAGCTTATTCTTATTATGATCTACAAATATCAATAACACAAAATATTATTAGATTTTTACATAACATAAATACATCAATAAATATGAAATAAGATAATTAAATATAAATATCAAGAATCATCAATGAATGACTTTTTTTTTTATCGGCAAGTGTTAGTTGTTAGTAGTTAATTACACCAAGTTCTCAAACACTTCAAGAATAAACTCCTAGTCAACCTTATATCACCCATCTCCAATTCGTTCCCAGAAGGGATCGAACCCGGGTCACTCACTCAGGTGAGGAGCCCGGTGGCTAGCTCACCCGGTGTTCAATGAATGACTAAAATACATTAAAAATTATGAGATACATAAAAGAGAATTAGGTACGAAAATTATTTAAAAAAAATAACATTTTAAATATAGACTTAGTTGCAATTTAAATCACGATCTATTATATTCTCGCAGATTTGAAAAGTTGTAACTTTCTTTTTTTTTTTATTGAAAATTTTAGGATTAATTTTCATTATAGCCGAATTTTCTATAGCAGTTTGGACATCAAGTTAATAAGAATGTTTGTTCCCATAGAAATAGATTGAAAAGATTTTATAAATGCTTTCATGTCCGTTGATGTTGGTTACGAAACAGTGGGAATTCATTGGTGAACCTTAATTTTTACATAGTAAAAGTGGAGACTTTGAAATTATATGTGCTTGATTTGTATTATAGTAACTATTTTCATGAGAGGTGAGGATTTGTTATTAAATTTTTCCGTTAAAATGTAAAAATTTGAAAGCACGGATTTAGTTTTATGATTTAATTTGTCAGAAGTAGTATTTATTTGTTTGGTTTATTTACACATGAGAGATGTAAATAAAACTGCTTAGATTTTATAATGCAATATTATACTATTTTAAATTGTAATGTAATGCCAATCTCATTATTGTTTCTCATATTTTGTATTTATTTGTATTTATTTAGAGGCAATAATATTTCTAAAACTCTTTGTATTTTAATTTTTTTTTTGTTTTAGCGCAATGATAATACATACCATGTAAATAATATTTTATTTTAATGCCCCATGAACTTGGATAATATATTTTATTATATAAATCTTTTATTAATATTGCAAATTTATTCAAAATTTCATTTGTATGAATTTACAACAAGTATTTCTTCATGCTTTAAATTATAAAATTGATGAAATATACTCACTCAAATTCTACAAATTATAATAGAATATTATTTAAAAATTATCATCAACCCCGCGTGTTACGTGAATTTTGTACTTAGTATTATATAAAGATGAACTTATGAAACACATCAAAATTCTCTATTTTATCTTCTACTCTTATTAACTCTTATAATTAATATCCACGCTATTTAAGTATATTAATTTCATCAATTAATTTTATTTTGTATCTTTTATAAAAATATAATCTATCTTCACTTTCATTCAAATATAAAATCCTAACCGTCATCTCTTTTTCTTAATTTCTTCTTTAACTTACCGCTTAAATTTTTTCTTTTCTTAATTTTCTCAAA
>JAPKLY010000168.1:9936-56034 GCA_026898435.1 Prunella vulgaris | reverse complement strand
TATTGCTCTAGGTACAACGGGGACCATAAACTATTTTTTGGTTCAAATAACCCTCGAACAAATATGTCCTTCAAGTATTTTATTGATAACAAATAAATTATTTTTATCTTAAAATTAAATAAAATACACTTCGACTAATTTAAAAAAACGTACTTGTATACCACAAATTTATCTTAATTTTTCTTTTTAATTTAGTGTGTTCTAATAAATCAATAATTATTATTTTTTTTGGAAAAAAGAGTTGAGTACCTCATAAAAAATATGAAATTTATATTTCCTCCGTCTTAAAATTATTTGCACACTTGCAAGATAAACTTCATGAATTATATATATATATATATATATATATAATACTAATTTTTATTTAAAAAATCATGAGAAACACAAAAAAATAAAATAAATACTCCCTAGATCCCGTGATGATTCACACATTTATCTTATATGCTTATCCCAAAATTATTTATGCACTTTCAAAAAACATATTAATTTATGTATACAATCACAAAGATACACATATTGGGTTGTCAATAATTTACTTAAAAAGTACATTTTTTTTAAGCGTGACTTATAAATGTGCGAATAATTTTAAGACAAAATGAGTACATATTTTATAATTGTCTATAAGATGCATAACTATAGTTTTCAAGAAAAATAATTATTGATTTTTTAGAACACACTAAATTAAACATAAAAACAAAGAATTCTTTTAGGTATACTACTAAAGAAAAAATACTTTTATTGTTAAATTAGTTGAAGTGTATCTTATTTAACTTAAATATAAAAAAGAATTTTTTTATATTAATAAAATATTTAAAGGACATACTTATTACTAAAATTAAAGTAAGAGAATTTTATGTGAACCAAGGTATGATTCAAGATCCTGATTAAATCTAGAACAATAAATTATGATTTTGGTTGTACTTTTTTCATTTAATAATTATTATAAGCTGACGTTTTCTAAAAGAAAAAAATGAATTTGAATTTTTTTTTTTTGACAAACCTTGTCCATGTTTGTTCTTTGGTCATGCAAAATTCCTTATATTACTAAAGGAGAGTTACAACTATCCATAGGTCATTCTCTCGTAAATTTTGTTTACATGTTATTTTAAGAATTTTAAAAAAAAATTATAATATACATGTCATTATTTTATATGTAAGTCACGTCATACTTTACTCCTGATTTTGAAAAAATAATAATAATTAGAAATGACATGTATATTATAATTTCTTGATTATTCTCTTGATTTTTCCCAATAATTATATTATTATCCATTAACATAGCTTATTTATTAAGGTTATACTTTTCTCTTAATTACTCACAATTATATTAATTATCCATTAACATAGATTAATCTAAAATAACATAAATTTTATCCAAAACAAATATGTGACTATACATTATAAGTCTAAATATGACGTTATTTACAGATGAAATGATATGCATGTATATTATAATATGACATGTTATTTCTTAAAAAATTAATGGGTGACTTACATATCGGTTAAAAAAAGTGACTATATTTATAAATTGATTCACAATATTTGCACAGAAGTGTAATTTTTCCTACATAGAAGTATATATTTTTTCTGCACAGAACCAATTTATAATTTTTATCAATTTTGTGAATCATTTTGTAATTTTCCTAAAATTAAATACTAATATCCTAAAAGATAATCAGTAACACATTTAGAAGTACTCATCAATTTAATTAAAAAAAATAAACAATTCACTGTGTATTGTATATTTTTTGAAAAGATAAAAATTGAAATTAAAGTTGAACTTTAAAATTCAAATACATGTTATACACATGATGTATATTACAATTTATATTTATTTTATATACAAATATTATATAAGTGTGAATATAGTTATTTTATAAAAAAATATAATATTTTATATAATAAAGAAATTAATATATATATATGTATATATATTATGTTGTAAATTAATTTTTCAAACATCCCGCATAACCGGACAATAATCTAGCTCTCAAATTCACTAAAATATTAGTTTATTTTTTTTAAAAAAAAATCACATTGTAGTAAACTTATGGATTGAAACTAATTATGGTGAAATCATAACCATTCTAATAAATTCTAAATTCTATTAAATGGAGTTTACCAAAACATTTAATGGAAAAACGAAATTCTTTTATCAATATTCCATTTCATGCAAAATAATGTTTAAATTTTCGAAACAATTAAAGATAATGAAAATGACCAAAATATAAATATTGAATAAATCTTATGTGAGATATTTTAATGAGATCAATATAAAATGTGTCATTTATTAATTAAAAATTTATTATTTTTAAAAAGTGATAAAATTTTAATAAAATGTGACTTTTTTTGTTAAAAATATTATCACATTTAATTATAAATCTATCAATAAATTTTTAAAAGGCAATTTTCTTTTAAAATATCATTATTTTTATTATAATTCTATCTTCTCATACGTCATGACATGGGACTCACACAAGTTCTTATCATAAATATTACGTTTTGAAATATAAAAGTAAAAAAGATAACTTTCCTTTTTAGGTTATTATTATTATCTATCTAAAACCAAATTCTATCATATGTATCCTACAAATCCATTTATTAGGGTTTGTTGAGATATTCTATCAATTTAATGTAGATAAAATATTATATAAACAATTTTAATGATATAAAATTTGTATAGTCTAAATCAATTTCAATGAAAAGTAATTTACGATTAATATTTTATAATAAATAATAAATTATTTTAAAAAAATATAATTCATACAAAACTAATACTTCATAATATTAAAAGCTAATAACTTTTTAATAAAAATTAATACTCTTTTACAATCTTTTAGTTATATTTTATATTTGAATAGATTTAATATGAAAATGATTCATGATAAATTTATGATGAAACTGTTTTAAAATATCAAAGATTTTGGTCAAGTTTATCAAAATATTCATCAAGAGTATGAAAATTAAGATCAACAAAATATACAACAATTACTAATATAATATGATTGACCAAAATTTTTATACTTTGGATAATATTTTTAATACTCTTAATTAAATATTTGAAAATTTAAAACAGATTCATGATAAATTTATCATAAATTTTATTTTCATATAAAACTATATCCAATATTTTATTCAAATGTACATGTACAAATTTTCCAATAGTTAGAGATAAAAGAAAATAAGAAAAGGAAACAAAAAAGAAATCGAAAAAATCAACAGAAAAAAGAATATTCTAGACACTTCAAATATTGGAGAGAAATGAGAATTGAGAAGGCTGAGTAGTGAGAGATTAGAGAGGAGAAAAGAACCCTTTTAGCTCAAACCTCAAGAAATTAAATTTTCGTGTTGAAGGAATCAAGAGATTTTCTCTGGTTCTGTGGTTGTACTGATACCCATATGTCCAATTACTGAAGTTGTTGTCTGTTTGATTTGAATCTTTTGAAAACCCCAATTATTTTCGGTGGTAATGGAGGCAATTCATATGGTTTCTTTCGTCCGCGAGCTTCCTCACAAAGGTATGTTGGAGTCAATTCATATGATCATTATTTGGTTCAGATTTTTAGGGATCTGCTGAGATAAGTTGGGGTTTTCTGGTAACTTGTGCTTGATTATGGGCTGCTGAAATCTGTGATTTTTCAGTTGAATTTTGGATTATTTCGGCAATGACTTCAATTTTTGTAGCTGATGACTTCTGTTATTATTCCAGATGTTAGTGATTGGATTGTTTTTTCAATGATGATGAATTTTACTGTTCATCGATTGTAGGTTTTGACTATTGAAATTGTTGGCTCTATGCGGATGTGCTTATTGTGTTCTTAATGCCAGATATTTATTGCCAATTGTTCAAGCAACTGGTTTTAAAGAAGAAAAGTCTGTAGCTTGTGTTATTTTGGTAAGATTGCGTACTCTATGAAAATATTTCATTGATCAATTCTATGTTCTATCCAAGTTCATGGCTTGATGATACTATTTAATCAATTTACTGCAAGTTAATTGTAATTGTTTCTATCTGCATGTGTGACTTTGAGGAATTATTTCATCTGCAGGTTTTGGCGAATTCAATCTCAATATCACAGCTTCTTTGTTTCATCGAAGGATTTTCTTTCTTATCTAGAGTTCACTTCTGTTACATTTCTAAAAAAAAGGAGAAGAATAAAGTTAATGAGCATGTTGTCTGTAAAAGGAGCTTCTGTTGGTGACAAAAACCTTGGTGCTGAACCAAGTTTGAATCCAAATGCTGCAGAATTTGTTCCTTCCGCCCTGAGGCCACGTGTTGGAAGCATCACTATTCCCGATGCATCTTCAAAATTTGCTACTGCTTCTCCCACCACAGGAAAAGCTGTAGTAGATAGATCAGATTCATCGATATCTGTTAACTCTGACGAAGAGGCCCACCAATATTGGCGTCATCAGCTCCCAGATGACATTACCCCCGACTTTAAGGAAGATAATCGAGATATCAACAGCTTACCCTTTTCGAATTTATCCTTATCTGATGTTAACGAAGGCTCTAGATATACTTCTTCAATTAGCAGTGGCCTTATGTTGAAGAGGCTTAATGGCAACACTCTTGCTGAAAAGATGAAGCACCCTATCTCATCCTACGGAGAATATCCATCACCTTCAAGTTTTCAACCTTCTATTGCTAAACCTTGGGAGAAACAAACTGTCAGCAACAATCAGCTTCTTGCAAGAGAAAGAAATCCTTATAATGGCAATTCCAGTCAGCGTTTCCTTGCTGACATGTCGAATGAGCAGTTATTGCTGGACAATGCAGATGCGAACCCTCTTGAGTTTTTAGCTTCCCAATTTCCTGGTTTTCCTGCTGAAAGGCTTGCAGAGTTATATTTTTCCAGTGGAGGTGATCTAAGACTTACAATCGAGATGCTTACTCAGCTTGAGGTACACTATTTCCTTACTGAAATTGCTTGATTTCTGGTCAATTGTGGATGTTATGTTTGGCAATGCTTGATTGATCACTATTGTAACAAATCCTATATGCATCAGCAAAAAAATAAAAATGAATGGAGTTCAAATTTTCGATAAGACCAGACCTGTGAGTTATGCGAGTGAAAAGATTAAGGGCGTGCCATTGTGTTGACTATTGAATTATTTTGTTGCATGTTCTTTCTATATATTGTGATATTGTCTCCTGATGAATGTTTAGGTGAATCTTAGCGATTGTGACATTCCTCATTATATCACAGAAAAAGCCAAACTTTTGCATTAAAGAACAGCTTTCACGTGTTCTTTCTCGTGATTTGCATTCTCTATGAACTTGTTCAATCATTTGGAACTTTTTCTGAAATAATTTATCTAGTTCCTTTGGACAATCTGTCATCTAGGTTTCAACTCTGCCACGTGTCCTACTTTAGATATCTCATTGTACGTGTAACATGTTGGCAATATTATTAACGGTCCCGTGCATGTGTATTTGTTGACTTTTGAATGGTGCATGGGCAAGCAAAACATTGTGGAAAATGCATGGGATGAAGGTTGACCCATAAATGCGTAGAATGAATGATCGTCATAATTGGCTATTAGTTGTTTTCTTCTTGCCGGTTTAACCCGACACTATTTGTTTATACAGACTGGTAAGTGTGCAGGAAACCTCTCTCGTGTCTGATGTGAAACATAATACCTGTCTAGAGTCTAGTATTGCATGATTTCCTTCCCATTTATATTGCCTCATTATTAGTAATTGCTTTCAGAAGGCTGTTTATTCCAATGTGTCCTCTTTTATGAAATTGTGTCATAGGCTGATTTATATGTCAATATATTTATTAGCTATTATTTTTTCACGTGGTTTTAACTGTATGTTATAAATATGGAGCTTCAGGTCGATGGAGGTTTCAATCGGACTTTAAATTCAAAATCCATGTTTGCTGCAAATCTCAGAGCCTTGAATTTTCCTACCCAAGATGGTTTGGCAAAGCTTGCCGGTGATTATCATCAAAACCTTGGTCCTTATCGGTCTCCTGTTAAGGACAGCATACGCCTAGTGAGATCTTCATCCATTCCATCAAGAGGTGCTATAGACTATGCATCAGCACTAAGGAAAGTGGCATCTCAAGATTCTTCTAGCATATGGAAGTACGATAGAAGTTCATTGGCTGCTAGTATTGGATCAAGTAGAAGTCCACAAGTTTTGGCGAGCTCGTATAACAGTGGTCGGGGGAAGGGCATTTTTGGTGATAATCTACTGAATCGGGGATCAGCTCATGCATCTCCAGTCTGGCTTGAAACTGGGGAAGCAGTCGGTAATAAGGGCAATAACATTCAAATTTACTTGCTTTCTACGATGCATGTGTATATGCTTTAACTTTTTCAAAATGACAGCAAATGAGTATTCTGGAATACTGGAGGACGCTCGTGATAATGCTCGTATACGCAATGCATACTTTGAGAAGGTATGTTCAATGGTGATATCTACACGGATGAAAATACTGATAACTGTGTCTGTCCAAGATATATGTATATATATGTCCACTTTAGGTAAAAATTATATTGTTGTTAGGATTCTAGATTCGTACACACTGTTATAAAGAGTTGTTTTCATTGTTATTTTGTGGAGTTGAATTTGATTAATGATAAAAACAGGACTCAGTATCTCTCTTGCAATATTTTCTTTATGAATCAACCTATTGAGGTATTCATTGAATAAACATAATTAGTATGTGTACTTTTGTGTTCTATGTAAATATTATCTTTATGTTATGTCGCCGCATCAGTGTCTATGAGAGCTGAGAGCGAGGAGAGAAATCACATCTAAAATAATTGTTTTGATATTAGGCACGGCAGGCATATCTCATGGGTAACAAGGCCCTAGCCAGAGAATTGAGCATTGCAGGACACGTGAACACGAAACCAGCTCATGAATCAATTTATCGCCCAAGGTTTGCTCTACGACTAGATATTTGTTTGCTTAGAACTTCAGAAATTCATCATCTTTTCACATTTATTTTGATTTCTCAGGAACCCAGAGTCGCAGGCCAATGGGAGAGAGCGAATCATCGACTTGCATGGTCTGCATGTGAGCGAAGCGATTCACGTGCTGAAACGAGAGCTTGCAATTCTGAGGATCGCCGCTAGGTCATCTGACCAACACATGCTCGTCTACATACGCGTTTGCCCCACAAGGGGTTTATGCCCTCCTGCTGGACTTCCCACAGTCGTTCAGCGTTACCTCCTGGAAGAAGAAGGCCTCAGCTACTCCGAGCCACAGCCGGGCGTCCTACGCGTTGTGATATACTAAGTAAGGAAAGTTGACTAGATTTTTGATTATCCAGATTAGTCATGAAATCATTCCATCCATCTAGAGAAAAGGAAAAAAACAAATGTGTTTGTCTGTAAATGGAAGGAAACTGTAGGGAAATTCTGAACAATTAAGAGGGAAGGGGAAATACATCGTTAACTGTGTAGTTGGCCGAAGCCGAAAATACCTTTTTTTTTGTAGCCGTTGGTGGTTTTATATCGGCCTGTTTTTGTAACTTTCATACCTATGTATGTATATGCAACTGCAACTGAGAATTCTCACATGATTAGAAGAGCAAATTTCGTCAAGCATTTGGAGTATTATAATTGTAGTTTTATGTTTTGGTAAATTCTTGTGTGGGATTTGATTGTGGAAAGGGAGTTTCTAGTTTAATTATCCCATCAAAAACTACAAATTCATCACTCTTTCAAGGGATTGTTTTATTGAGAGTTCATACATAAATCCAGAAGGTATTGGCCATACATGCTGTGTGTCCATAGAAGATAAATATACTCCCTCCCTGCATCTAGAAATAACACATTTTTTTACGAAAAACGTATTTCATATAAAGTTTTTGTCGTGCAAATTTGTGTGAAACATTTAAATAAAAAAAAGTGTAAAATTTTTAGACTGGAATATTATTTTATAGGGCTCATGAGCTTTTGAGGCTCCAACTAAACTATTTAAAATACGTAAAATGATTATCCTCCAATAAGGGCACCAGAGTCTACTTTAATGCTAAGTTTGTTTTCACTATTATTCAAGTTTAATTACTTGCAAAAAAGGTAAAAGCTAACAATTGTATTTGAATGGAGGAATTTGTAATTATGAATTTTAAATTCATAATTTAAATTCAACTTCATTTATTTGAATAAGATATTAAAATTAATAAATTTTAAATATCTAATTTTGATTCTATTTGAAATTGCAGAAATCTTAACTTAGTAAAACTATAGCATTTGAAATTTATGAACTTTTGAATCCATTTCGTTTTAAGTAGTTTTATCTAAACACAATCTAAAAATTAGGGGTGGCAAATTGTGTAATCGTGTCGTTTATCGTGTCGACACGATAAGACATAGGTAAACACGAACACGAACACGAAAATTTTCGTGTCAACACGACACGACACGATAATGACACGAAAGTTTATTTATCAATTTTAAAAAATTAATAATTAAATAAAAACACGAAACGACACGATAAGAACACGATAAGGACACGAAAATTAATAAATTTTATATTTATTATCAATTTTAATAGTAATATATTTAATATTTTGTATTTAAAATTTATTAACGTGCTACTATCAGATACATATTAGTAATGCATATCAGATCACTAACAGATTAACAGGTTGTTAACGGGTTAATGGGTCATCTGTTAATTTTATCGTGTTTAACGGGTTGACACGACACGAAATATTCGTGTCCTTATCAGGTCGACACGATAAGGACACGAACACGATAAGCCTAAACACTAATCCGTAATTTTCGTGTCGTGTTATCGTGTCGTATACGAAATTGCCACCCTACTAAAAATAGGCTTAGGTTATTTGCACCAGCCTTTTAAGTAAATACACTACCTATATGAATATACTACTTATTGTTTTGAAAAAGTTTTCTAAAATAAGCATAAAAATTGAAAAAAAAATCAAAACATTATGTATTTTACTTTGTTCAAAAAAATATTCGAAAAATCAAAATAGTTTTGATATTTTTTTCAAACAAGAAGTATTGTATTCAATCAGATTGTGTCTTTACTAAAATGACTGTTGTATATAATCGTAACACTAAAAAATAAGGTCATGGCCCAGCACCTTTTTTTTTTTCCGATTCTGGGCTTTCTGGCGAAAATGTTTTCTTTGGTCCACATATGTGTTACCTTACCTAGAGATGTTAAAAGTACCGTTTAAATCGATAAAATAAGATTTAGGATTAGTATTTTTTAGAAACATTTAAATAAGGGTCTTTTGGTCCTACACCTTTTAGCCTGTAGGGTTAGTGCAAGCTTGATTAGCCTCTTTAATATTTTCTATTTAATTTTAATATAAGTTTATTAATGATTATTCTATATATTTTAATATAAAATGAGTTAAAAGATAACATTTTATTCACATACGAATAAATGTATAAAGTAATAGAAATTTTGAATATTAATAGTGTTATTTTTTTTATCATGTTTGTTTTTTATTTAAAATTGATTAATATGATTTACTATAGTTAACGATATGTTATTTATATATTAATATCATTTATCTTTTAATTTTACATATTGTATGTAAATTTATTATGTTATATTATCGATATTTTGAATTTTGATATAAATTTAATTTTTTAATAATTTTTATTCTATAGCCCGTTAATAACCTATTTATTCATGAACTGCTAAGATTAGAGTAAGATCGCAACCATTAGCGGCTCGTTAAGAACGAACTATTAGGGTCCTAGACCATTTAGAGAACCCGATTAGGTTAAGACTATCTCATTTAACATCTCACTGCCCTGATTTCAACATTGAATAATTAGGACTTCTTAGTTTCAAAGCCTATTCATAGTTTAGTGGTGATGAGGTGCCTATAAAGTAGGGATGGCAACGGGCGAGTCCCACCATGAATTTTTTTTAAACTCGGGACCTGCTCTGCCCAGCGTCAATTTGAGGTTAGACCCGCCCCACGAATTAGCCCGCCCCAACCCGCCTATTATTTTATTTTATTTTATTTTTACTACACATATAAATTCATTACACAAAATATCTTAAAATTTTGAAATTTAACATCTATGTGCATTTAAATGATTTAATCAATTACAAGTTTCAATATATTAAATATAAATATTTATAATCATACATATATTGGTATTCAAAATTAAAATGATAAAAAAATTTAATGAAGCATAGTTTGTACAGCTTCTGTTCATGAGCATATCTAACATAATATTCTAATGGATATGTTAAATAATAGAATAATTTTCATATATTAAAAATATATATAATAGAATGAATTAATTTAACTATATATATATATACATATTATACTTTATAGATACGGGACGGATTTGGGGCGGGTCCGCCTAATACCAGGATCATTCCAGATCTGATGAGTTTTTGATAAAATGGGTCCAAACTCGCGGGGGACCCATTTAACTGGATTTTTATTCGATCTGTGCAGGACGGGTTTGAGTTTAAACCCGTCCCATTATCACCCCTTCTATAAATTGATATATTTGATAAGACCCTGGTTATTGTCATTAGCTAAATTGTGTAACACACTACCTCATATTCGAAATTAATTTTTATTATTTTTTCCTTTTTTTTATTTTTTTCTGAAAATTTGTAAAAAATTTAAAAAATATGTTCTAATTTTTTTAAGAATAGTATATTTAGCTGGTTAGTGCAAAACCTGGGTCATTTGATAAATACTTTTGTGAGAGCTTGAATAAATTTTGGACCTGGATATTTTCTCCCCAATTTTTGAGTACTTCACCCCAATTATCAATTCACTACCTTATAGATCAATTCACCCCACGCGAGTTTTCAAAACTACCCAAACTCATATCACTTCACCCCACCATTCTAATAACACAAAAAGAGAAGAGAGAAAAGAAAATTTGTTCGGAACTAGGGAGACCCACGTGAGTTGGACGACGGCGGACGCCCACGTAAATCTCCACTGAAATCCGTTCAAAACCACCAGTGAACGCCTCTCAAAACCAGTCGTCGATTCCACGCCATCTCCGCCTTTGAAGCCGTCTCTGATTGAAGAACTGCCGGGAAGCCACTAACACCACCATCCTCGCCGGGACTCACGCCGCCGCGCCTGATTTGCCATTATTTTTTTCGGCCATAAAAGTTCGACTCTGGTTTGCCAAGATTTATGTGTTTGTTCGACAATTTTGGTCGAACATTTGAACTTTGTTCGATCAGTTTTGTCGAAAATATTGTTCGAAAAAAATGCATGAAAATTTTCCCAATGTTCGAACAAAGTTTTCGAACATGAATACAAGGTTCAAATTTCTTTTTCGAACATTAAGCAAATGTTCCACAGACCAGTGTCGAACATTGACCCATTGTTCCTTCCAATTTACCGTCAATGTGGGGCGGTTTTTGAGCTTGAACGACAGCTTATGTGCGACGAACAGCGGACAAAGGCGAGGATTGTGTTGGTCGGTGTTTGCGGCGGAAACGGCGGCTGTGTGTGGCTTCTCCGATCGGCGGCGAGCAGTTGGCGGACGGTGAGGCTTCGACGGACGGCGAGATGGTGGTGGTCGCGACGTGGTGGCGAGTAGAGCGTTGTGCGGCTCGCGATTCCGGCATCGATTGGTGGAGTGCGACAGCTGAAAATGCCTTTTTCATTACTGGTAAATAAAAGCAGAGAGAGGAATCGCCTTTTTCATTTTCTCCGTTTCCAGAGCAATTCAAATCCATTCGATCCAACAGAGGAAGGGATGTTTTGAAGGTGGATTTATGAAATCTGGAAATGGCAGTTAATTTCATCAGCTTCCACTCAAAGTGTTGGGTAGCCTTCACATGATATTTTGTGGCGAGTAATGATGTCCTTCAAATGGCGGTTTTCGAAATGGATGGGTGAAATGATCCTGATGAAATAATAAAATACTTAACAAAAGGGTATTTTTTTTTTAAAGAGTATTTTACAAAAAAAAAAAAAAAATTAAACGTGGGATGAAGTAATTAAAAATGGGGGGAGAATATCCGTGTCTATAAATTTTAGATCCGTGCATAGTTTAATTTAAGGCCCATTTTGTTCTGATCCACAAAATACTCCATACTAATAGACTGTTAAAGTTAATTTTTTAACATGCCAATCTTTTATAATATTTTGTTTTACACTGTATTCATCCTCTTCCACGATCTTTTCTTTATAGAAAATATCTTTTAAAAAATATATCGAAATCATGTCAATAACTTAAAAAAAGGAGTTGAGATTTTACAAAACGCAAAAAATATAAAAAAAATAATTTACACTGCATCATCATCCTTCCAAATTGTTTTATCCAATCAAATTACATTACTGTTCATAAGAAACTAAAAGTAAACAACAAATATTATCGTAAAATATATATACTTTAACCTAATTGTGTAACTTGCATGCATACTGCAATAATTTATCTTTTGCTTATTTCAATAAGATATTCATTTTTTTATAATTTATCTTTTCTTGTTTGAATTTATATATATTCAATTTTCTTTATCGCATCTACATTTATAATGTGAATATGTAGATGCATAATTATTAGATCATCTGATATGATGGTTTAGTATCTCATAAAATTTTAATTGATAAGATAGTTAAATAAATAAGAATTTATTGAAGTAAAAAATTAAAGACAACCAATCATAATTAAACACTTTATAAAATAGTATTTCCATCCTAAACAATTTAGGTACAAAAATGCATTCAATAAACTCAAACTAAGGTCCCACCATAATTTAGCTTAACTATTTCAGCACTGAGTTGACACAATAAGATAAGATCCCACCATAACTTAACCTACTTCAGAATTGAGTTGCCACAAAAATAATACCTAACATAACTTAGTTAAAACTTCAAAGGACTTAAGATTGGGTTGCCACAAAAAACTACATATAACTTTATCACATCTCTAGTTATCCTCTTGCTTTATGAACATCTTTTTCTTCTCAGGCGCAGTAGAAGAGAATCCATCGAGCAATTTTCTTTTGAGTCTTGATTCCTCTATGACATCACTGTTGACATCATTTGTCTTTTTTCGCGGTGTACTGACCTCGCTCTCCGATAAACTAAGCTGAAACTGATTGAGAAAAAATAATTATAAAACTTTAGTAAGTGTAAAATAAAAACTATAAGATATTATTAAAACAATCCCATTTAGATAACCTTTCCACTTCCCATTTTCTCAACATGCAATTTGGATTTGTAATCAGTTTAATTTCCCGAAATAATTTCATACAATTATTGTTATTTAAAATAAATGACTAAATTTTTTTTGAGGAACAATTGGAGAAACATTTACCTGACTTTTGGAATAGCCACCACTAAATTTGGACATAAGAGATTTGTCTTGAGTCAATTTTGTAATACTATAGGCCCCGTTATAGTCATTGACTTGGTCTTCCTTGACATGTATCTTGAAAAATATTTCTTTACCAAACATATTTGTGAAAGCATCTGGATGTTCTGATGTATTTTCATCCTCAGATTCTTCCAAAACTTGTGTCACTGTTTTTTCAATTAATTCAGCACAATGTTGATCCCATAGTACGAAAATAGTGTTGTCTGTGTCCTCTTGAACCCGGACGTGTATTTTGTACCTAATTTGTATAGAGTACATATACATAATTAGTTTAAATTGTGGTAAAGGCATTTCTTCGTACATTAAGCATATAATTTGTCTACACATGCATGGTCTGCCTATATTGTAATTACAAAATTAAATCATACTTACTGCAATAACGTATAATTATAATTTGGTGTACAATAATCTTGGACATCCACTGGAACCAATCGTGTTACAGTTGGAACATTGAAATCCATGCTTCCCTCTTTTGACTTTGCGATTGCATTTTTTACATGCCAAGTACCACCAATCTTCGAATGTTGCAAATGATACTATATTGGCCGAAACCCAAAAAATACCAACCTAAAAACACAGGTTTTTAACTTGTAAATCAAAATAGAATAATTTATTTTGGAACACATAATAAATGTTAGATAAAAACAAACTTCATTATTCTCCTTGATTTGTTGGATTGTGCGTATGCTAATGTTGGAGAATTTGTCAACTTCTTTTGTTGTAGTAGATAAACTGAACTCAAACCAGTAGTATCATCCCTGAATATGTATTCAAAATGTATAAAATGTAAGTACATGTTAGAGAAGCAATGCATTATACCAATTATTATAGAATATGAAATACCTCATTTTATATGCTGCAACTTCAGTACATTCAGCATTGAAAATCAATTTTGTAGCAAAGTAAGTGGAAGTGACAATCACACGGTCTGAAAATTGTATAGCATTAGTATATATCTATTGAAGATATTAGATAATAAATTGTTATAACTTACCTTGATAATATTTTCCCCTACAGAATTGTACAATTAAAATTGGGAGTTCTGGGCTAGCATTTTTCATAAATTCTGTCATTTTGTCTACATACTCCCCCAAAGAGTGCATTTCAGTTGTTGCTTTCTATTTTAAGAAAATAATTAGAATGTGTGTACTTAATAATCTAAATGAGGTATTTTCAAAGATTGAAAAGACTGACTCTAAGTCTTCAAGTGTTATTTCCATTAAAATTCTTCCTCCTTCCTTGTATTCTATGACTCTAGGATCAGAGACATGAACCGCCCTTCCAATGACAACTGCATTTTCTCATTTTGTGATAAAGTGAAAATTTATGGTCAGATATTTATATCAAATTAAACAGGGTATATAACATGTTGAGTTTTGAAGCTTACCAATCATTTAAGTTTCATTCAACTTTTCAACAATAGCTAGTTCTGAAAATGATTGAAGATCATATAGAAATGTAGGAAATTCTTCATAAAAAACTTCAACAACTTTGGTATCGTTGATAAATATAATTTGTTTATGATTCCTTGTTGTTCTATATTTGTTCTTGTCGACTGTCACAACAAAATTTTTAATTGCAAATAGCCTGCCTTCAACTAATGTGGAATTAAATCTTGTAATGTCGGGTCGGTTAACTGTGGTATGTACTCTTGTACCCTGAAAATGCATAAAAAATCGAATTAATGATTTAATAAATTTATGTGAAAGTTTCAGAATACATAAATAAATAATATATATACCTCCAAGTCATGGAAAATACATTCCAAGCTTTTATAGTTGTTTTTGTTTTCAAATGCAGGTATATGGTAAGAACGGATGAGTCACATTTTTGCAGCCCATTGCGTCTTGGAGGAATTGAGTTCCTTGCTTAGGTGAAAGAGAGGGGCCATCTACAACATATGATAATAAATCAAATATAACTTTAGATTGATTTGGAATAGTGTAATAAAAGATGTTAACTAAAATTAAAAAAACTTACTGCGATTGAGGTGAACTAATTCAGCAGGATGTCAAAAGAAGGGAGAACTGTCCAAACAAGGGAGAACGGTAGCAGTGTGAGAGTGATCAATGCATGGATTGTCTATTTATATTTTGAATTTGGAATTTGAATAGACATAATTGCATGGATTTGTTTTTTTTTTTTGGAATATGATAAAATTGAAATTTGCATGGTAGTGATTAGTTTTTTTTTATTTTGAAATAAGTAAAAGACAGATTTGTGTGTATTTTGAAAAGTGAGTACACTTTTATGAAAATAATGAAAAAAAAAATAATTATGATAGGTTATAACATTACTGAGGTGTTTGAAATAAGTAAAAGGCAGATATAGGCCATTCCCCCTATCCGTCTCTTGATTCATTCCATTGAAATAAGTAAAAGATAGATTTGTGTGGATTTTGAAAAGTAAGTACACTTTTATGAAAATAATAAAAAATATAAAGTAATTATGAGAGATTATACATTACTAAGATGTGGCGTGTGTTTAAGATCTGACAATTCTTTGAAACAATAATAAACATTGAGATTTAAGGGTACGTTTGTTTTGGGATTAAGGGGGTCGTGGGAAGTCATGACTTTGAAATCCTGAGATGTGGAAATCTTGATAAATAGTAAAAATGTATGTTTGTTTTGGGATTTTAGTAGGGTAAGATGTTACTTTATGTCAAATCAAAGTGTGATAATGATTGATTTTATAGGTATAATAATAGGTATAATAGGTATTTTATGAGTTTTGTGTTGGAAAGAGTAATAATAGATTTAATAGGTATTTTTAGGTGTGGATTGAGTTTGAGATGTGAAATCCGGATGTTACATCCCAAACTCGTGTAGAGACGTGATCGCAAAGTCCTACGTCCATCCGTGCTAGTCCCAAAACAAACATACCCTAAAAGATAATTTCAGATTTTGAAAGAATAATATTAGTTTATTGGGCAATCAAATTTTTTTTATCATATTATTTTATTAGATGATATGCATGTAGTGAGTTTCCATATTTGGTAATAATTTTGGGCGGGAAAATAAGTATGTCTATTTTTAGTAGACTTTTGTGTTTATATATATATAGATTACTATTATGGATCTGGTATTATATGTGACTTGCCCTACCGTTTCCATTTGAATATTAAGTTTGTTGAATCTCTATTTCATGTAGAAAATGATATAGGCATTAAATGTAGTGCACCAAATGAAAGTTCAACTTTCTTGTGGCATCAAAGGTTGGGTCACATTTCCAAAAAAAAAAGGTTAATGAGGTTGGTGAAAAATAAAATTCTTCCTTATTTGGATTTTTGTGGCATGAATGTGTGTATTGATTTGTTTTAAAGGAAAATAAACAAAACACTCATTAAAGAAGACATCCACAAGAAGTACTCAATTTTTTGAACTTATTCACACTAATATCTGTGGCCCTTTTGACATTTCCACTTGGGGCGATGAAAAATATTTCTTCACTTTTACAGATGGTTACTCAAGTTATGGTTACATTTATCTAATGCATGACAAGTCTCAATCAGTGGATTTCCTAAAAGTGCTCATTGATGAGGAAGAAAGAAAATCAGATAAAAGGGTAAAAGTTATGAGATCTTATCGTGGTGGTGAATATTAATATGAAACATATAATGAAAATGGACAGAACACGGGTCCATTTGCAAAATTTCTTCAAAGTTGTGGCATTTGTGCACAATATACTATGCCAAGCACTCCTCAACAAAATGGTGTAGCTGAAAGACGAAATCGTATTGTAATGGATATGGTTAAGAGCATGTTAAGTAACTGTTCTTTACCCATATCATTGTGGATGCATGCATTAAAAACTGCAGTATACCTTCTTAATAGGGATCATAGTAAACCAGTTCCCAGGACTTCTTACGAGTTGTGGACTGGTAGGAAGCCCCACTTAAAGCATCTTCATGTTGGGGTTGTCAAGCAGAAATAAAGATTTATAATCCACATGAAAGAAAACTTGATCCTAGGACAGTCAGTGATTTCTTCATTGGCTATCCTGAAAAGTCAAAAGGATATAGGTTTTATTGCCCTTACTATAGTACAAAAAATATTGAGTCGGTAAATGCTCGATTCATTGAAAATGGTCAAACTAGTGGGAGTTTGGAAACTCGAAAAGTGGGCATTAAAAAAACTCGGTGCAAACTACTACACACGATGATCCTTTTATGGTTGTTATTCCCGTTGTTGTGTCACAAAGACATAATATACAAGAACAACAAATTGATATATGCAAATCCACAAGATGATATTAATATGGATGAACCAATCATTAACGAACCACAAGAGAAAATAGTTTTAAGACATTCTACGAGACAGAAAAGATCAACTACTTCTGATGATTTCGTGGTATTTTCTTTTGAGGATGAGGACCATGTCTCAGTTAAACAAGCCATGGAAAATGTCAATTCAGTAAAGTAGTATGATGACATGAAAGATGAAATCAAATCAATGGATGACAACAATGTCTTGAATTTGGTAGAATTACCTAAAGGTTCTAAAAAAGTCGGTTGTAAATAGGTCTTTAAGACTTAACGTGACTCTAATTGTAACATCGAAAAGTACAAGGCTAGACTTGTTGCTAAAGGTTACACCTAAAAAGATGACATCAATTACAATGAGATATTTTCTCCAGTTTCGAAGAAAGATTCTTTTAGAATTGTCATGGCTATGGTTGCTCAGTATGATCTTGAACAACATCAGGTAGATGTTAAAACCGTATTTTTGAATGATAATTTAGATAAAGAGATTTATATGACCCAACCTGAAGATTTTGTGGCCACAGGAAAAATATCTAATGTGTAAGCTAAAGAAGGTAATTTATGGACTAAAGTAAGCTTCTCGTCAGATATTTAAAAACAATTTTATATTAAAATTATATAAATTATTTTTATATAAAATTTATTTACACATATATATTCTTTATTATCTGATCTTATAACATTATGCAATATTAATTTATAATTATAATATTATTAATAAATAAATACATATAATAAAATTAATTTTATACTTACTAATAAGTTTTAGAAAATGGGGAATTGTCTGTGGGGTACTATACTTAAACAATTTTTGCTCTCAGATCACACCTTTTAAAAAAATTATTCTCAGCCCACTATCCTAGTTCTTATAGGGTTCCCCACACCACCCTGCGTGAGACGCACCACCCCCTCCCCCACACTCCCACTCCCCCACCTCTGTACCCACGCCCCCTCCCCATGTTATGTCAAATCAACTTACCCTTTTTCCTTTCTTGCTGCAACAATTAAGCATGAATTAATTTTTAATTAAAGTAATACTTAATGTCACAATACAAACAAATGTCATGATAACATCACTTTTTGGGTCCTGCTCACCTCTCACATTTGTATCTTATTTTAACACAAATATTTTAAATAAAAATACTAATGTCCTATAATTAATTACTTCTCTCTTCGTCTTAACACTTATTATTAAATTACTACCATTGACACAAATTTTAATGTGTATTATTTGTTATATAAAAATTATCTTTTAAAAAAAAGAGTATAGGAATTGTTTTTCAATTATTTCCTATTTTTATAACAATTTCAATTTTTTATTTTACGGATATTTTATAAGTGTAATTTTTTTTTAAAAATTCCAAATATTGATTGTACGGAATATTCATAAGTTCCAAAAGTAAAATAAAAGTTCAAATGTTCGTAAACACAGTTCAAATACTTTAATAGATAAAGTTTAATTATAATTGTGCTCCAACCATTTTTACTTGTTCTATAATATGATTAAAAAATGATTTGCATTAAATTCATAAGTGTAAAAGAATAAGTAAAAGTTAATATTACTTATAACATTTTTCCCTCATTTTTTTCATGAATTTAAATGTTAGTTTTTTTTTAATTTAGATTTTGTAAAGTTGATTTTACGGAATATTCATATGTTCCAAGAAAAATAAAAGTTCAAATATTCGTAAATACAGTTCAAATACTTTGATTAATAAAGTTGAATTATAATTGTGTTCCAATAATTTTTATTTGATCTGTAATATAAGATAAAAATAATTTGCATTAAACTGAACAAAAATATTTATAAGTGTAAAATAATACGTAAAAGTTCAAATCAAATAAATGATAAGTTCAATTTCAAATTGCTAAGTTAAACATCCATTGCAAATTGATTACAATAATAAAAAATCAAATATATCACATCTGCAGCAAACTGCAGATTAATAACCATTGAGAAAAAATTTGAGAAATCAGTATTGAAAGTAAACACATACTAATAGACATGGTAATAAATTATGTGGAGTTATATGTAATCAAAATAATAACAAATGGAATCTAAATATCCTATCCAACATTCTGTAGCAATCTAATTGATTGAGAATAAATAAAAATTTTAACAGTGATAGATAGAACTCATCAACAAAGAAAAAAGCATAATTACTCCAAGAGCCTGGAAATAAAGAAGTTCTAACCAGTAAAATAACATACTTTTATGCTTAATGGGTTGTTTGAGTTTATTTCTCTCTTGTAATCTCCAAGAAAATAGTCAACAAGCTTCGACATCATTTTCTTCTCTCCGGCGGCTGTTGGCTGCTATTTTTTCGATGGTGAAGGCTGGACCGGACCGAAAAGTGAAGTCTGGACCGGAGGCCGAATCAGCCGATTTGGTTGAATCGGAAGCCGAGTCTGACGGCGTAAGAGTGAAGGTAATGAAGGAAAACTCAGATGTGTAGAGTTCAACAAGTAGATCGAAGAAGGAGGAGGGAAATGATAAGGTGCGGAAGACCACAGCCACCACCGGAGACGCCTGAGAAGAAGACCACAACCACCATTAACAGCATCTGCAACCGCTCAACCTTCACATATGCCGGAGAAGAAGAAACCGCCATTAACAACCACGGTGAAAACCTTCACCGCGTCTGTCAACAAGCTCTGTCGCTGCCGGAATCGCGTTACCGTGTGCACTGCACCACTGGACCTGTCTGAAACTCGTCGCCGACTCATCTTTGGAAACCGCCTCACGTTCGGTAGAGAGAGAGAGGTACACGAGGAAGAGAGAGAATGAGGGTTGAGTGGTTATTTTCATGTGAAGCGAGAAAAATTGGGTATTTATTTTGAGAGAGAAGAGAGAGGTGTAACCTACCCCATACCACCCCACTCCACCCCAACTTTTTCTACATAGGTGTACTTTAGATAGTATAATTGTACTTTTGGTGGTTAAAAGTAAATATTTTTCTCAGCATGTTCTTAGAGTGAATCTTAAGGGTAAATGGTATCCTACAGTTAATAACCCTTAGAAAATAGATTGTATTTTTCTAGAGAAGTCAAATTGTATGATGGATATGAAATCACTGACATTAGGAGCAAGAAACAAATAAAAAATATTTGCAACATTAAACAACAAGGTTAAAGCCAAGAAAACGTTTACACTGTGAAATTTGACTTCCTAAAAAGTTTTAAAAAATAAGGACAATGACTATGCATTTAAAACAAGGACAATGACTATGCATTTAATTGCAAAATAAATTACCACCTTTTCGCGAATTGCAATTTAATCTAACATTTTGAATTTTGACAAAATAAACATCACTTTTCATATTTTTTGCAATTTAAACTTCGGGCAATTTGTCACTTACCCAAAAGATGATGTGGACAAATAAATGCACATTCATCATCCAAATAAGCATCCACACCATTAAATATATAAAAATATAAATAAAATTATTAATATTATAAATATAAAAATAAATAAATAAAACATATAATTTTAAAAAAAAAATTTGACATTTTTTCAAATTTAAAAGAATGTATTTCAAAAATAAATTAAAAAATAATAAATGAAACATTATATTGTAGAGAAAATAAATAAATATATAAGTATATATATATATATATATATATATATATATATATGTGTGTGTGTGTGTGTGTGTGTGTGTGTAAACAATACAAATATAAAAATATTTTTAAAAAATTTAAAAGAAAATATTCAAAGTACAAAAAAAATATTCAAATTTATGTATAATAAATATAATTTCAATATTATATTTTTAAGAAAAAATATACACATATATAATCTTAATTTTTAAATATATTTTTAGGATTATGAATTTTGAGTGATGCTTTTATAATTTTAAGAAAAATATATAATTTTTATTTTTAAAAAATATAAATATTATGTATATGAATATTTATTAAAAATTAAGAATTGATTTAAATAATTTATTTAGTTTTTAATTTAATTCAATATATTTTTATTTTTAGAGAGAATATATATAATTTTCTATTTATTTTAGTATTTTGTATTTGAATTTTTTTAAATATATATTTAAAAAAATTATTTTTAAGTTAAAATAGAATAATATGTTTTGATTTACAAATTATAATGGATATATATTTAGAATTTCTTTATAGTATTTATTTAATTAATTACTTATTTTAAAAGTTATACACATTTCTTAAAATTATATACATTTCTTAAATTTATAAAAGCTCACGAAAAATTCATAATTCTAAAAATATATTTAAAATTTAGATTATATATGTTATATTTTTCCTTAAAATTATTATATTTAAATTTAGAGTTATTGTAAATAAATTTGAATATTTTTATTGTTATTTGAATATTTATTTTAATTTATTTTAAATTTTATATTGTTAATATATATATATATATATATATGTATACATATATATATTTTACTTATGTATTTAAATATGATAAAATATTTATTTCTTTTTTTAGACCATATAAAGTTTTTATTATTTCTAATTTTAATTTATTTTCTAAAATACATTCAAACATTTAAATTTAAAAAAAATGTCTAATTTTTTATAATTATATGTGTTTTTATTTATTTTTTTTATTAATAATAGTAATAACTTAATTTATATTTTTAAATATTTAATGATGTGGATACTTATTGGGATAATGAATGTGCATTCATTGTCCACATCATCTTTTGGGTAATGGGCAAAGTGCCCGAAGTTTAAATTGCAAAAAAATATTAAAGATGATGATTTATTTTGTCAAATTTCAAAAGTTTAGATTAAATTGCAACTTACGAAAAGATGGTGATTTATTTTGCTATTAAGCCTTAAAATAATCTTCAATTGCATTTTCTAAAAATAAGTTTAGTGTATGTTTTTGTGTATCAAATTATTGTATTTGTTGAAGTAATTAATTTTTTTTATTGAATCAAAACGTACTTGATTAACACTTCGCTATCCAATATCTGAGAGAAATATCACGACGCGCCTAAAATCCACACACCCCACCCGGTTTTGTTTAGCCAAACGATTTTTGATCTGACATATGAGATCGCTGTTTCTCGTGATAAATTAAATGTACGAATGTAGCTGAGCTCTTCTGGTAGATTTTGATTTGTTGCAGATTTTGGAGATAGCTCTATGTTTTCTTCTTTACTATGGATTGCTCACAACCTGCTCGATAAAATGTCCATGTCGGGGTTTCGGGTCTTGCAAGCTTAAAGTGTGAAGTAAGAAAGCCATTTACTGGGGAGTTAAAGTATAATGGCCTGTAAGAATGTGCGGAGCTTTCTTTCGGGAGCTAAGTATATATGTAAACAAAATAATTGGATGCTTACGAGGTTAGTCTACTGCCATTCTAGAGTGGAAGAATCATTTGAAGTAGAAGAAGAAGAGATTTTACCTTCAGAATGGTACGAATTGGCCTTTTCGAAGATGAACAAATGGAGCCACTCTTTGAAAGAAGTCGACTTGATTGGTGGGAGGCTTGTGAATATCAATGATCATTCAAGAGTTTTTGATGATAAGCTTGAGAAAAAGATGCACACTTTCAAGTCCATTTCCAGGGCATTTATAGGACTTCCATCAATGAAGGAAACAATGCAGAAGAATCTGATCTCTTCATCAGCAGATACTCGATTCACAGAGTTTCAGCATTTCTGTAAACCACACGAAAGGGATGCACTCACGGTGAGCTCGTTGACAAAAGTCTCCGACATTTTGAGCATTTCAGCTCAGCAGAGGAAGGTGGTGCGCCAAAAGATTTGCCCACAGGTAACACAATATAAGATATGGACAGCTGCACTTTCCGAGATACTCAATGGATTGAAATCTGAGATTGATGTTCTGATTCATGGGAGACCAAGTAAAGAAATGAGATTAGCTCAGCAAATTGTTGTTAATTGTTTAAATTTTCTTGAATCTGCAATGTCTTATGACCCTGAGACGAGTTCTTGGATGCGTCTCACACCTACCAGAGGGGCAGATTCATCTGATTCTCCCAAGTGGGAGGATGCTCTTGAGATGTCGACTGATCTTATCAACTGCTTGAGCGACGAAAGTGGCTTAACATTCCATGTTTCGAAGCTTGGTGTGATGAAAGAAGGGCTGTATCAGATTAGAGATGTGTTAGTTGATAAGAACATTGGGTACAAGGAGAATCGATATCAAGAATATTTGGTGCAGAAAAAGCTAAGCAAGACACTAGGACACTCATCACGATGTTTGTTCACTCTGTTGCTGCATTATTTGTATGGCAGCCTGGGAGATATCGAAGTAGAAGTTCGTGGAGGGGTTTATGCAGTTGGTGGTGGTAATAAGCCTAAGTCTTGCTTGTACATGGGAAAGATTTTGACGATGGACGAGGAAAAGGTCGTGTGGAATGGAGTGAAGCAATTAGACAAGGCGATGGGGCTGTTCAAGTTTGTGTGGGAGACTGCAGAGATGAAAGGTGATTTGCAATTGCAAGGCCATTTGTGGTGTGTTGGAGCTAAAAACAGGTCTTTTAGATATAGAGGAAATATTTACATGGTACATGAGATTAACCTCTGATTTACCAATTGATTGTAGTTCTGAAGAATTGATTTTAAGTTGATTTTGGGCTTATAAAAGTGATTACATGTGGTTGTACTTATGATAGTAAATTTCAACTTTCTTTTTTGTTGTTTCATTGGTAGCAAAGGCATTAATGCAATGCAAAAATGAGAGAAATTCTGAAGTAGTTACACTCTTGATTGTTTCCTTCAGCATATTTTGGGTTGATCTTTTCTATCTTGGTGTACATCATTGGAATCATTGCTTATACTTTGGGTCAGAGAGAACACTTATACCAGAAGATTGAAGAGTTGAACTAGCCAATTTGCCAACAACATTTGTCATCAGATGAATCAATGAACAACCAAAACTCAGTAGCTGTTACAAGAAGCAGAAAGGACAATTGAAGATGAAACAAAATAATTTTAACTGCGTTGTACTTCGGTCTTGAATCTCTGAATCATCTCAACTTCGATTTTGAAGAGCCCTTCAGAGGCTTTCCAATTGGTTGAGCTGGGGCACTTTTGGCAACCTTCTTAACATCGTATTTAACTGATAAAAATGCAGCAGCCAATGCCAGCAACATTGTCGGGTAGACGTATACAGCTTTTGTTGGATCTGTGTTCTCTGGCTTGCCAAGAATCCCTTCCTTAAGAAGACCCCAGATAACTAGAAGAGTCCCAAACATACTCATTCTCCCACGTTTTAACATACCAACAAGAGAACCAGTCACACAGAAGTAACTTCCAGCAAGAACCTGGTAATAACATGAATCATATTCAGGCCAGCAGTCTGGGTAACATGTCAAATGAAGTAAGGGAACTATCAAGTATAACACTATTGCACCAGAATTAGCTCCTAATATTCAAATCAAGAAACATATATATATTATGAAATTTCAGGGAAAAATGTTTTAGGAGAGGAAATGCAGACCTCCAAGCGTTGTACATCTGTTTCTGCAGAAGTTTCCTTTATGTTAGTCAAGTTGTAGATGTTCAGCAGGTTATCCCAGCTTGGCACGGAGAAATTATTGACTATGCCGTTTACAATGGCTCCGGGATAGAGAAGGCCTTTCACCACCGGAAGAGGAAAGACTTCACTAGAAATCAACTGTGATGATGTAACCTGAAGAGGTGTTGTGCACATGCCGGATCTACATTGAACCCTAAGAAGAAATTATACAAAAAAAGAGAACAAATAAGTAAGAAAGCCAGAAATAGGTTTATTTATTGCTTTCAGCTGTCCAAAACTACAGTCACATATCATGTCTTCCATTCTATCATGGGAGAGATCAACTAGGCGACGAACTCTAAGAGGGTGCTATCATAGGAAGTACACAAAGCCAAGAAATCAAAGGTATATATGTAAATATGCTTATTCTTATCAATAGAAGCTACTTGAATTCATCAAGCACCAGACATTTGCAAAAGTATCAAACATCATCATTGGAAGGCAAATGAAACATGCATCACATAATCCTTTGAGGGTGATGTTTCTTAACATTCTTACCTATCATGATCTAAGAAGGACGATGATTCAGGACATCCTCTCAATCCACCAAAAAGAAAAATCTCAATTCTCATCCTACCAAAGAATGCTCTGAATAATTGAGATTTAAGAGCAAAGGCACAGATGCAGATCGGCAATCTTCCAAACCAATTGGTAAATTAGAAAAACAATTTTTAGCTTCAGATCATCAACATATTCCATCACTCTACTAACAAAGCTCCATTTATGCTCGATAATAAGTTATGATTAAACATGCCACCCAGATCTATGAACTATACCGAAAAAGTCGAAGCACTGTTTGGTTTCACAATTAAGAGCAGCATCAATCATAATTAAAGCTAAAATCTAGAAAATAGGGATTTCGTTGTAGTAAAGATCAGCTTTGATGCTGAACGTGGCAAAACTCAACTTCAATTAAATTCATCATTTATTAACGTAAACTCATAATTACATCACATAGTCAAACAAATTGGAACCCAAAATTGAAGTGAACGATGCGCAATTTTGATTTCTAAACAGTACCTGAAAAGGGGCACCTGAAGTATGACGAGTAAGAAAAAAAATCGACAGGCGTGTTTTGATAAATTGTCCCATTTTCCCTTTCCTTGAGCTGCCGCTGGAGTACTCGCCATTGCAGATATTCCGATGGAGAGAGAGAGAGAGAGGAGAGAGAGAGAGTATGTATGGGGGAAATCGGAATTTTGGTTCTTCATTGCGCTTTTACTTGAGTTAAATGCGATATCGCCAGCGTAACGCGATTTCAGTCTTGCATTTGAAAGAGGGATCAAAATTCTCTTTTTATTTAAAACCCAGAAAATCAACTTAAACTAAAACAAGTGGCAAGATTAATAATTTAAGTGATTAAAACACCAATATGTATGCCTTCGGTCATAAATTTAGGTTATCATCTTTTACTATTAAAAAAAGGTACAAAATTTAGGTTATCATCTTTTACTATTAAAAAAAGGTACAAAATTTAGGTTATCATTTATTACTTAAAAAAAAAAACAATTAGACCCAAGCTTCTCCTCGTCTCTTACTATCATCCCAAGAAATGAAACCCAAACTTTTTATTCTAATATCATAAAATAATTCTCTCTAATTTAAAAATGTGGACTTATATGTGGAATTTATTCATTTATATTAATTTCAGAAAATTCTTAATTCCAATTTCCCATCAAAATAAAAGTTAAAAAAAAATATACTCTTCAAATCATTAGTTGTATAGGTCTGTTCAGTTGGGCCAACTCAGAAGTCGGTTTCAAGAATAGATTGACCCAAAATTATAGGCCCAAAAAGAATGGACCGGTTTAGCCCCGTCCAATTGGTCAACCGGACTGGTCGGGTTAGATTGAGCTTGACCCGATTTTATAGGTTGGCTAGGTAGTTTCTTTTTTTTTTTTAATACTTTAAAGTAATAAATAATGTAATAAATACAAAATCAGTAATAATATTTTAGTGAATTTATAGGACGGTTGAATTATTATTATATTATTATTATTTAAATTTATTTTAGTGAATTTGAGTTTATTAATTATTAGATCATTGTTGTTTAGATCTTGTTTAAGAATTTGATCGAGTTATAATCTAATTGTTGAATTGTTATTAAGAAAATTAAACAAAATTTCATAATTATATGAGTAGCATTTGTATATCAAATTATCATTAATAAAATCAATACAGAAATCAAGTGCAATAGTAATATATTGGGGGGGGGGGGTTTCGATTTGGCCCATCAGCCCGTCTGCATGACTCAAAAAATCTCATGGCACTGTGGAAAGTATTATGTTAGGCCCGCAGAACCTGAACTATTTGACAGCTGTAATAGTACATGGTGTCGAAAATATCTAATTAATTGGGTTTCTATTAGGAATATTTAGGTTTCTTATACAACACTTAATTAGATTTCTTGTACATTAATATTTTGGTTTCTTGTACAACAAGTTGTAATCCTCATTATAAATAATAGACTGACTCCATCACCTCATTAACGGTGATTCAAATCTCACTGTTACATGGTATCACGCCTAACACCGTCTCTGAAACCCTAATATTCTTTCTTTTTCGAAAACCCTACCGCCTCACGCAACAGCCACCCCTCCTCCGATCTCCATGGCCACTCCGGCTTACGATCCTCTCCCTATCACTGCCATGATCAACATGGTGCCTATTCATCTCACCGCCACTAATTATCTCACGTGGCAGCGCCAAGCGTATCCCATGATTGTTTGCTTCGATCTGCTCGGCCACATCGACGGATCATCTCCAGCCCCTCTCACCACCATCACTGACTCCACTGGTGCATCGTCGCCGAACCCTGCTAATACCGTCTGGCGATTTAAGGATAAGCGTTTGTTGGGTGTTCTTATGGCCACGATCACCGCCGTGGCTATCCCTGAAGTGGCCGACGCTCCTACTGCGAGCGAGGCATGGATTGGTCTTGAGGAGGCGTATGCCCATGCTTCTGAGGTGCGCGCGAATCAACTTCGTCTCCAGCTGCTGAACCTCCGTCGTGATCAGCTTTCCGTCACAGATTACGGCCGCCAGTTTCAGGACTTATGAGATCAACTCTCAACCATTGGTCGTCCGGTTTCTGAATCAGACAAATCTCACTGGTTTCTCCGAGGCCTTAGTTCGAAGTTCGTCGGGTTCTCAGACACCCGCCTAGCTATGATGCCTGTACCACTTTTCCGTACTCTTCTTCACTAGGCCATACAATTTGAGTTCATGTTAAATGTCGACAACCCGCCTGTGAACCCTCCTCAGGCTGCCTTCACTGCTTCTGATCGTCGTGGCAATCGCACGGGTTTCCAGAGTAATCGTGGTAACCGCTCAAACCCTAACCAAAATAATAGCAATACTCGTGGTTTTAATGCAGGAAATGGTTGTCAGGGTCAGGGTTTGAACAATGGCGGTCCCGGCAATGGGGGGCGTGGTGGTCGGAGACCACCTCGTTGCCAAATCTGCAGAGGCGAGCACTATGCTGACAAGTGCCCGCAGTTTCTGAATCGACATCCTCACTCTAATACTGCCCATCTTGCTGAGGCAATTCGTAATTCTTGCAACGTTGCTGATTCGGTCCCAGATTGGTATATGGACTCGGGCGCCTCTGCCCATATGACGAATCACTCTTCTGCCTTGGATTCTTTCGGCCCCTATTCTGGTAATGGTTCCGTAATAGTTGGCAATGGGCATGTTTTACCTATTTCTCATATTGGTTCTACTTCTCTGTCTCGCAACATTAATTTATTAGATGTATTGGTTGTTCCTCACATTACTAAAAACCTGCTCTCCATCAGTAAATTAACTTCAGATTATCCAGTTGACGTTATTTTCTCTGATAAGTATTTTGCGATTCAGAATCGGGTGACAAAGCAAGTTCTAGCTCAAGGTAGATGTGTGGATGACCTATATGTTTTGGACAGAGGACACTCGGCTTTGGTTGCGGCTCTTCGGACCAAGACTTTAAAAGCTAGTTTTAAATTATGGCATTTGCGTTTGGGGCATGTCACTTTTTCCATTATTAGTTTATTACAGAAGTCTGGACAATTATCTGTTTCTTCGATTTTACCAACTCCTGGTGTTTGCTCCTCTTGTCAGTTAGCCAAGAGTAAGCGTTTATCTTTTCAGAATAATGAGAAACGTGCTTCTAATATTCTTGATTTAGTTCACTGTGATTTGTGGGGACCTGCACCCGTTACTACTTCCTCTGGTTATCGTTATTATGTGGCTTTTGTTGACGATTTTACACGGTTTACTTGGGTGTTTCCTTTACGTGCAAAATCTAAATTTTATGAGACTTTTGTTCGCTTTCACACGTTTGTCTGCAATCAATTCTCTACTACAGTGAAAGTGTTTCAAAGTGATGGGGGTACAGAATTTGTCAATTCTCGGGTTTCTGAGTTTCTAAGCGTGCATGACATTCATCATCGCATTTCATGTCCGTATACACCACAACAGAATGGCAGGGTTGAACGTAAGCATCGTCATATTGCTGAAACATGTCTATCTATGATGTTTCATGCTCATATACCTGCTAAATTCTGGTTTGATGCTTTTGCTACAACTGTTTACGTTATTAATCGCCTTTCATCTGTTCTGTTGGATAATAAGTCTCCATTTGAGTTGTTGTATGGTCTTCCTCCCAATTATGCAAATTTTAAACCATTTGGCTGTCGTGTTTTTCCTTGTTTACGTGACTATGCTGCTATTAAGTTATCCCCTCGCAGTCGTCCATGCATTTTTCTGGGTTACAGCATAAGGGTTTCAGGTGTTACGATCCTTCTTCCGCCCATATCTTTATTACTCGTCATGCTCAGTTTCATGAGGAACTATTTCCTTTTTCGGGAGATTCCACCGTCCGTACAACCCCATATGATGTTGTTGGATTTCTTGATGCAGTTCATGTTCCTGAGCTTCCCCCTTCGCCTAGCGTTGCTCATGTTCCGCGCTCCAGCCCCACTCTTGAGCCAAGTAGTGTTGTTCTACCCGAGCCCGAGCACTGTCCTACGGCCATGTCATTGCCTGACCCTCCTCTTGTTGAGCCACAGGCTTCTCCACTCAACACCACTGAGCCATAGCCTCTCGAGCCCATTCCTGTGGTCCAGCCTGCTCCAGTGGCCGCTTCCCATCCCGCTCCTCGACCCACTCATCCGATGATTACTCGTGCTCGGGATGGTATATTTAAGCCCCGTTATCCGGTCGATTTGGCTTCCACCTCCCTCCTGTCTGCCTTGGCCGCCTCTTCTGAACATCGAGGCTTCAAATCAGCTTCTAAGCATCCGCACTGGCTTTCTGCTATGCAGGAGGAAATCGATGCCCTACGAGCAAACAACACTTGGGATTTAGTTCCTCGCCCTCCGGGAACTAACATTGTTGGGTCTAAGTGGGTTTTCCGGATGAAGTTTCATGCAGATGGCAGCATTGAACGTCACAAGGCCAGACTTGTTGCTCAGGGATTTACTCAGATTCCTGGCACCGACTTTCATCATACTTTTAGCCCGGTTGTGAAGGCTGCCACAGTTCGTATCATTCTTGCCTTATCAGTTCAGTTCAAATGGCCTCTCCACCAGCTCGATGTTAAGAATGCATTTCTTAACGGAGTTCTACAGAAGCCTGTTTTTATGGCACAACCGTCTGGTTTCACAGACCCAAGCTTTCCTGATCATGTCTGTCGTCTCAAAAAGGCGTTATATGGGCTTTGTCAGGCCCCTCTTGCCTGGTTTCAACGTTTTAGCACTTTTCTCCTGGGTCTCGGCTTTCACGCGAGTCGTTCTGACTCGTCCTTATTCTACTTGCATCGAGGTACATCCATTATTTATCTCCTTTTATATGTGGATGATATTATCGTTACAGGTAACGATGCTTAGCTACTTCAGGATTTTATTTCTCGTACTCATCGAGAGTTTGCTATAAAGGATCTTGGTCGTCTTAATTACTTCTTGGGCTTGGAAATCTCTTACACTTCGGATGGCCTATTTGTTGGGCAGGCAAAGTATGCTCGTGACATTCTTGATCGGGCTAATCTTCTCGACTCCAAGCCTATCGCCACTCCCCTTGTTCCGGGTGATTCTCTTGTTAGTTCTGGTGAGCCTTTTCCTGATCCTACTCTGCATCGTTCTCTCGTTGGTGCTCTTCAATACTTAACGATCACCCGTCCGGATCTGTCGTATGCGGTTAACCTGGTATGTCAGTTCTTGCACTCTCCCACTGTTGACCACTTTACTACTGTGAAGCGTATTCTTCAATATGTGAAGGGGGCCCTTCACTTCGGTCTTTCTTTTCGACATACTCCAGAGGCCTCCATTATTGGTTATTCCGATGCTGATTGGGCTCGTTGTCCCGATACCCGTCGCTCTACCTATGGGTTTTCCATTTTCTTGGGAGGAAATCTTGTTTCTTGGAGTGCAAAGAAACAAACCACTGTCTCTCGTTCCAACTGTTAATCTGAATATCGTGCCCTTGCTAATGCCGCTTCTGAGTTAGTTTGGGTTACGAATTTGCTTAAGGAGTTACGTGCTTTGCCTTCTGGTACACCGACACTACTTTGTGACAACAAGAGTGCTATTTTTATGAGTCAGAATCCGGTAGCTCACAAACGGGTAAAACACATCGATCTTGACTGTCATTTTGTTCGAGAGTTCGTCTCATCTGCCTCTATTCGTACGCAGTTTGTTCCGTCTCACCTTCAATTGGCAGACATTTTCACGAAGAGTCTTCCCCGTCCTACATTTGAGTTTCTTCGATCCAAGCTTTGCGTTTGTCTTCACCCCACGCAACGCTTGAAGGGGGGTATTAGGAATATTTAGGTTTCTTGTACAACACTTAATTAGATTTCTTGTACATCAATATTTAGGTTTCTTGTACAACAAGTTGTAATCCTCATTATAAATAATAGACTGACTCCATCACCTCATTAACGGTGATTCAAATCTCACTCTTACAGTTTCAATGTCTAAAATTATATGTGTGAGCTGTCTTAACCAGACTCAATTAAAGTGATCCACTAAAATTTAAGTTATTAGCTTATATGAGTACTTAATAATTATGAACTTTATGTGGGGGTAGCATTATTTGATTTTTAATTTATTGGAGAATTAAATTAAATAAATGATAAATTAAAGTGATCCACTAAAATTTAAGTTATTAGCTTATATGAGTACTCAATAATTATGGACTTTATGGGTTATTTTTTTAATATTTTGATATTTATTTTTATTTGTGTAAATAAGGGAAATTTCAAGATGGATATGATTTTAAGCAAAATCATGAAGGGAAATCATGATTTTACCCCCAAAATTTCCTTTCCGAAATATGGATTAAATGTTTTGGCAGGTCAACAGTAAATGCTGAATGTTATTCTGGATTTACCCGCAAGTTAATGCACCAATTATTGTCTGTACATTGCTTGGTCAAGTTTTCAGTTGTTGCTTGGTCAACATTTACAAATGTAACATTTTGTTTTAAGCACCACCACTAAAAAAAAAAAAAAACACCACCACTTAGTTAGTGCACGAACATGAATATGCATGTAATTAATGGTGATTGGTGGTTGTTAAATTAATTTAAACAATTAATGGTAATTTAATCTTTGGAGGTATTTGAGAATGCTTGATTTGGCTAATTTTGAAAGCTAGAAACAAAGTTAAATTTAAGAATAAGTGGACTGCTAATGAGGAAATCATTTTGGAACTCAAGAGTAGAGTTTAGAGTTGGGTTAGAACTGGGTCAATAAAACTAAATTCTATCAATTTTGGTGAGTGGTCTAGGAGTATACAATGCTTACTTTGAGGTGTTATTTGTCTATGCATCTAAACTTAGTAAAACTGTAGGAGTAATATAATAACCTTTGCTCATAAAAAATGTTTTAAACAATTAATGGTGAGTGACGGTTGTTATTTAAAAAATATTAATTATGTATCTTATAGAAAATACGAATAAAATAATAAATGTAACCTCTCGAATAATACATCAGTTATTGCTTGGTCAACTTTTACAAATATTACATTCTATTTTAACACCACCATCTAATTAGTGCAAATATGAATTTGCATACAATTGTCACTCACCATTAATTGCATGCATATTCATGTTCGTGCATCGTGGTGATGCTTAAAATAGAATGTTACATTTATAAATGTTGACCAAGCAATAATTGGCATAATAATGAGGCTGAAAATTTGGGATTAAAAATTACATGCCAAAATGTATAATGGTGAATCGTGATTTCTCTTACGATTTTGCTTAAAACCGTAACAATCTTGAAACCCATCTTATTTACATAAATAAAAATAAAAATCACAATATTTAATAAAAAAACCAGATTTTATATGTAGATATCATTATTTTGATTTTTAATTTATTGAAGGATTAAACTAGATAAATGATAACTTATTATGATTAATAGGACTACTGTATTACCCGTGCATTTCCACAGCCCATGAATGTAAAATGAATATGATATTCATGGGCGCATCTACATTGGGGCTACACCGGGCTCAAGCCCCGTGCAAGCCCCAACTAACCTATTTTAAGTGTATATGTATGTAATTCATTTTCTATTATTAAGTCCAGCCTAAAATAAAGAACTATTGCTGTAAATAACAGATATTATGAAAATATTATAATGTTGTCAGTAATTTAATGCATCAATATTCCATTTTATGTTGAGATATATAAGTAAAGCTAAAATTAATTATTATTTTTTCTGATTCTACTCTATTTTGAGTGTATTTATAATTAATTTTACAGTCATTTCTCTTTTCCTTAGAGAAAAAATGAGCATAGACATAAATTTTTTATATTTTGCCCATTTCTTTTATAATTAAGCATATATTAACTTATATGATTTATCTTTGACTGACTATATATTTATCAATCGAGAAGTAATTTATTCTATTATTGAGTGCACTATTTTAAATTTAAGTGAAACACCAACCTATCGAGACAAATTTAGAAAATATTAAACATTGACTTAAGTATGGATGAATTATATATTTCTAAGTCTCGTTATTCACAACTTAACTGAAATATTATTATTTTTGCGTTAGATATAAATTTTAAATTAAGTCTCATATGCACTTGATTTAGGGATCTTAAACGTGTGCCCCTCATTATATTTCAATTATATTAGTTTGATGTTTTAATTATATAAATATATATTTTATCCATATGTCAGTTGCAAGATGCAATTAGAGTACAAAAATTGAATTTTAAATTTATATATAAGGAACATTTTTACTTTTCAGCCCACCTCGCTTCTAATTTCTGCATCCGCCCCTGATGATATTAGTTTTTGTTATAATTATCGTGTTATTCTGTAATAAATTAGTTTTAAGAGGAAATTGCACTTTTGGTCTTACAGGACACGTGTCTGATTCAAAGTGGTCCCAAGCCTTTCAGTTTTGGTCCCATATCCTTTTTTCTTTACAAAAATAGTCCCAAAAGATTCGAATAATACGATATTCATCCCGTATCATCTAAAACCGTTTTAAAATTAATGGAGAAGTCACGTTCTTTGCACGTGCTCTGCTATTAAGTTAAAATAACACAAAATCAACACAGAATACTCATACTATGTGGAGATTACACAAAAAAAGCTACACAATCGTGAATCATCGTCTTCTTCACCAGGGAATAGGGTTGCACGGAAAAGGAATACGGGGAACTTCAAAACCTGATTATGGTTCGAAATGAGGTAGATTTCTTTTCCGCGCAGCATAATCAGGTTTTGAAGTTCCCCATATTCTTTTTTTGCGCTGCATTGTTGGGGTAAATTTCCCCAATGAAGAAGATGACGATTCATGATTGTGTATTTTGGGTGTAATCACCACAAAGTATGTGTTTTCTATGTTGATTTTGTGTTATTTTTATTTAATAACAGAGCACGTGCAAAGAACGTGATTTATCTGTTAATTTTAAAACGGTGTTAGATGATACGGGATGAATTTTGTATTATTCGAATCTTTTGGGACTATTTTTGTAAAGAAAAAAAAGATATGAGACCAAAATTGAAATGCTTGGGACCATTTTGAATCGGGTGCATGTCCTGCGGGACCAAAAGTCCAATTCCCTCTTAGTTTTAATTATTTTATATATACTCCCCCATCCCGGTATAAGTTGTTTGTTGTTTTTGGACACACTAAGAAAAAAGTGAAAAAGTATAAGTAATGTGATAGAAAAAGTGACAAAGTATAAGTGATGTGATGGAAAAAATGCAAAAGTAGTAGGAATAGGGTCAAAAGTAATGAAAATAATAATAAAAAATTGTGAATAATAGTTTCCAAGAAAAAGTAAAAAGCAAATGGGAAACATATAGTGAGACGGACGAAAATGGCAAAATGAGCCACATATAGTGGGACTGAGGGAGTAATTTTTTTCATTTCTCCTTTTTGTATGTCTAAACTATGAGAAAAATATTTTTTTTGGACCTTAAGTTAAGTGGGTAGCAAAATGAGGACTGCAACTTTTCAGGCTTGTAAAACAAGGACATTAACATTTTGACCTGACAAAATAAAGACCACAATTTTTTCAGGTTGAAAATTAAAGGATCATAACTTTTAATAGTTACAAAATGAGGAAAAGTCTAATTTTGTCGTATTTTGACATGAAATCTAGCCCGAATCCAACCGAAATTTGATCAATTGGTCCAATTTGCATTTATTCGGGCTGATTTACCCTTAATTTGTTATATTTTATAGTTACGATTCTCATTCTGCCAACCCGAAAAGTCATGATCCTCATTTTCTCACCCTTACGATCCTGAAAAAATATTTTTTTTGTCTAAATTATTTTTTTACATTATTCGATATGTGAATATTTTTACTTTTTAAATTAGACATATATAATATTTTGTGCTCAAAATGTGAAAAAAAAATCAACAATGTAAAGTAAGGAAGTTTGAAAGATAACAACATAAGCACTATATATATATAATTTTATTTGAACTTATTTATTTACTCTTTTATCCATCATTTTTTTTTCTAGAAATAATTTTTATCCACAACCGAAATCCGTCTTAGTTGGATTTTTCCCTTTTTATATGCTTTCTTTCTTCAAATTTTATTTTGTGAAGAAATTTGATTGTAAACTTTACATGAAATACTTCAAAATTTTTTACTTTTTTATATGTATTAATTCTTCTAATTACATCTTGTGAAGAACCCTGATTATTAGCTTAAACGAAAATCTCAATAAATAAATTTATTTTTTTCATCTATTATCATATTATGAACCTCTAAAGAAAAATAATTAAAGTCTACCATTTGACGAATAAGGATATTTCATTAAAAAAGAGAAAGAAAAAAGAACCCACAACCCGGGATCAGGAGGTGAGTCAAAGGATTAAACGGGCTTCATTAATAAAAATCTTCCTGTAAACCACCCTTGTGGACAAACCGGACGTAGGAGAAAAAGAGTTGCCAACCAATTAATCCTTGCCTCCAATAGGACAACGCCCGAAATACAAGGCTTGAAATTGTAAACCACATAGTTCCAAAGTAAAACCAACAAGACAACAGAGTATGAACTGAGTCCTAAAATATTCAACGTGTAAATCCTAAAAAAGAACACTGGAAATAAAATCAGGTGGCACACCTATCCAACTCTCAACCAAATGTGAGGTCGCCAAGGCATGGGCCACTCAGTTCCCCTCTCTGTAAATGTGTGAATAAATAATCTACATGTCTCCCGCCACCGACATAACTCTGTTCCATAACCCTTGTACCCGTCAGGGAACAAGCTTGATATTTTTCTTCAAAGTATCCACCGGTAGAGTGTTGTCCGATTCCACCCATAAACGTCTCCAATCCTTAGTAGCTGCATATAGGATCGCAAGGAGCACCGCTGCCAACTCTCCTTCCAACGGCAACATCCCTTGGCATGGTGAGGCAAAACCAGCCATAAAATACCCCCGTGGATTTCAAAAGACAGCCCCAACATGGAACGTCGTCCCTTGTGTGGCAGAAGCATCAACATTCACCTTCGTCCAACCCGAGGCCGGTGGCTGCCAACGAATAGAAAGGACCCGTCGCGGCTTCCGTGGATTCAATCTTATCCGGAAAGCATGCACAATTAGTAAGTCTTTAATCGATGCATGCGTAGACTTTGTTACAAGCCTCGCACCCTCCATGACATCCGACATCGTCGCAGCAACAAATCTCCTTGTCGAGGGAAGAACACCATCAAACACCAGCTTATTCCTAGCTTTCCAAACCCCCCAAATACAAGTCACAAACGTCAATGCCCAAACCTCACACATTTGCCCACTTAAAGGAGCTGTTGTAGCCTGCATGAATACATTCATAAAGTCATTTCCAAATTTAAGATCAATATTAAAAACAAGAGCAAAAGATAGAAGGATCTCCCTGATAAACCACAATCCGCAAAAAATATGGTCAAGAGTTTCCTCCTCCAAGCAACACAAATGACACATCGTCGGACCATAAACCCCAAATGTTGGGCCCCAACTTGCAGTAGGAATCTTTCCCCACGAAGCCCTCCAAACTAACGTAGAACGAGCCCTGGGAATACAGTTCCTCCAAATCCAAGAAAACTTACTTGTAACCAAGAATTGTTGACGTCGTGCTTCATAGACTAACTTGGCTGCCACCAAACCAGAGTAAAGTCTACCATTTGAGCTAAATACAATTTGTTAAAAATTTTAAATTTTTATGAAAAATTAAATAACAATTAATTTATTATCCCAATTTGTCTCTAATATTTTTTTATTAGATAAGTATATATTATACTCCAATCCTCAAACATTTTCATCTCATTTTTTGTATTCTCTCTGCCGAATTGTAAGGAAATGAATGGAACATCATCCCCATAGAGGCTAAGAGTTGATCCATGTATTCAATTCCGCTTTTATGATTAAGATCTTCTCTAATTTTGGTTGATATTCTTTGATCTTTTAATTTATTGGGTGTTCTTGTTGAAAAATATTTATATGTTTATTAAAGGGGAAAATACATCTTTTAATCCTTTGACTTTTTATAATTTTAATTTTGATCTCATTAACTTTTAAATTTTAAAAATTCTCAAATAACTTATACAAATTTAAAATTTTAGTCATATTATCTGCTATATCAGGTTATTCATCCGGTCATATGCTGATGAGGCACACATTTAACTGTGTCACGTCCGCATATGGCCGGATAAATAACTTGAAGTAGCAGATAATAGCAGTGTTTTCATAACCGGACCGGTGATCAAACCGGACAAGGCACCGGTTTACGGTTCAACCGGTCCAACCGGTTGGATCGGCGGTTCAACCGTTAAAATAATTTATACCTATTTTTTAATATTTTCTATGTTAAATAAAATAAATATCCACTTATAAAATTAAATTAATACAATAGAGTCATTTTTCTTTTTTTAAAGATAATTTGATAATTATATTTACTTAATTCCCTTCCACAATTCATTCAACACTATACAGCCACATATAAAAAAAATTAGAAAGTTGGGCCAAAATTTCATTAATGGCCCATTAAACCTATATCTAAACCTAAAATTTCAGAAACCCACTTATCCACATTGTACCGTCTATTATACGCTTGTAGTCTTCTTCTCTTCCTCGGTTCCTCCACGGATTTTCAGCGGCCAGGCATCGCCGCCTCCTCCACCTCAACCGCCGCCTCCTCCCACACCTGTGCGCTACATCAGACAGCCTCGCCTCCGCGCTGCCACACGCGACGCACCCCCTGCCGTCCACGGCCACGCCGCCTCCTCCACCTCAACCACCGCCTCCTCCCACGCCTGTGCGCTACATCAGACAGTCTCGCCTCCGTGCTTCCACACGCGACGCAGCCCCTGCCGTCCACGGCCATGCCGCCTCCTCCCACTCCTCGCCCGCCTAGGGGCGCCGAGGCGGTTTGCCGGAAAAATCTGTCTCTTCTCTGGTTAACCGGTTCAACCGTTTCGGGCGGTTTTTTCGGTTGAACCGGTTTTTGACCGGTTCAATCTGGTTCAACCCTCAAAACGGTTTTTAAGCATGTTCCGGACCGGTGTCGAGGCCGGTTCCCGGTTCAACCGGTTGAACCGGCCGGTCCAGTCCGGTTTTAAAATCATTGGATAATAGGACTACAATGTCAAATTTATGCAAAACTAAAAGATAATTTTCAAATTTTAAAAGTTAATAGGATAAAAATCAAAATTAAATAAATTTAAAGGACAAAAATTTGTATTTTTCCTTATTAAAATATGTTTTTTGGCAGTAAAAAAATTTATTAAATTAAGAAAGAATATGAGGGTACTCAAACCCTTACAATCTATGATCCAAGGATCCTTCTGAAAGTATTAGTATTTAATTCGCACCTATCCTCTAAAAGGGTTAAACTTTTAAACTTGCATATTGAATTCTCCACGTGGCAAATCTAGTTGCCAATTAGTGAATTTAGCTTACGGATTCTCAATCCATTACGTGAATCCTACATGTAAAACACTAAATTGATATTCTCTTATATCATATAAATTGACAATGTGACACTCATTTTTCTTAATTGAAATTCACTATTTTGATTTTTGTGTTGAACTAATAGAACTTGAATAGATATTTTCTTATATAATTATATTGACTCACTGAATATACTTAGGCTCCATTTGGATGGGTGGATTTGAAATCCATGGATTTCACACACAAATAACCATCCTCTCCATGAATTTATAAATACTTAGATTCCATTTTATGTTTAAAATGGAGGAATTCTAAATCCTTTTCAAATCCATTCATTTTTAAATCCATTCATCCAAATGGAGCCTTAAGTTCTAGTTGAGACAAGTTTTGAATTATATAGGGTTTTAAACCAAACTCATCCTCAATCGTTTCACTTTTAATGAGATGGTCCTCTATTTATTTATTTTATCAGTATAGTCATGTATCTATTCACATTTAGCTAAAAAGGTCCTAATCAGCCAAAAATATGCACAAAATATCATCATTTTGGTCCTCTATTATTTTATCAATCTAGTCTCTTATCCATTAAAATTTCGCTAATTTGGTCCTAATTTGTGTATTTTATCTCATACTTATTTTTAGTTGGCAAAAATTGACACATAACATGCCACATGGAAAATGCACCCCATTATAGGTTTCTATCGAAAAATAAGTACACATGACCACAACGGTGACATCTTTAGTATTTTTCAATCAATTATGTCCTAGTTGACAAAATTTGAATAAATACGGAATTAAATTGATAAAGTAGATAAATAGAGGATCATTTTAATAAAAATAAAATGTTGAAGGATGAATTTGGTTTAAAATCTCAATTATATACATTAATTTATAACCAGGTGAGCTGTGGCCACCGGACTCCTCACTTGAGTGAGTGACCCGGGTTCGATTCCCTTTGGGAACGAATTGGAGATGGAAAATATAAGGTTGGCTAGGAGTTTATTCTTGGAGTGTTTAGTTACTTGGTGTATGTATTCTTAACAAATCGCATCCTAATTTTTCTAAATTCATATCTCCAAATCTGTATCGTATCTCCTCCAAACTCGCTTTTAAACTTGCAAAACTAGATGCTATAGCGATGTTCTTTTTTTTTTTTTTTTTAAATCGGGATTTAGATTTTGGTCTCGTTTGGAATTTTGAAAACCCAATTTTAAAATTTCATCAATACACACTATAAGCCTACTATGGCACTATTCAAAAATAAAAAAGAAATCAATGAGACTCAATATTTATAAGGATTTCAAAAAATAATTTTGAAAACCCTTTAAAATACAAAAAGAACGCACTCTATCTTTTTATTTAGCAAATCTAGGCCAAAAATTTTATAAAATATGGGCCAAATAAAATTCAATGATATGTGTCATCCACCTCACTGCTAATTTGACCGCATTTTATAAGATTTTGCCTTAATTTGTCCAAGATAAAAGATATTGTCCTAATTTTGCAAAATTGTAAAGATAGTACGTGTTCTAATTTTGCAAGTTCATAAAGAAACAATCCTAATTTTACAAGTCTAAAAAGGTAGTGTCCTAATTTTACAGACACCCTTAAAATAGTGTCCTAATTCATACAAGTTTTTTTCGAATGACTTTTGTAGCTTATTTAGCCATGACTAAATATTTCATCAAGTCTATGTGATTGTTTAGAATGTTTTCCCGTGTTAATAATGAGTATTCCATGAAGAATTGAGAATTTGGTTCACTTTGCTTGAATTTGAGTTATTATAATACACTGCCCCAAGAAAATCTAGAAATTATTTTCCAACTTTTTTACTTGCAAATTCTTGGATTAAGATAATGCCGTTTAGAGGAGATTCTAAGGGAAATTGAGATTTTCAATCACAGAAGTCACCTCAATTCGAGTAAACTTAAAGAGAGTTGCCACGAGATATTGAAATTTGACTCAATTGATACACCTCAATTTGAATGTAATTTTTTCCGTAAAATAGTTGCCATGGGGAAAATGAAATTTTTTTTATTCGAGATTAAAGTTTTTATAGTTCTATAATTTGTCATGAAGTTGAATCTGGTCCACATTGACATATTTTGATATTGGTTCTGTAAATTTAAAAATATTTTGATTTTGGTCCTTATATAAATTTAAAGGATTCCTTTAAGTTTGTAAAAGAACCAAAATACGAAATATTTTTAAACTTATAGGATTAATATATATCAAAATATATAATCTATATTGATCAAGATCAATATAAAGATAAGTTATAGAACTTACAGATCGTTAATTCCTTTTTATTCACTTTAAACACCTCAATTTGAACTTCAGTACAAAAGAATTGCTAGAGGAAATTGAGAATTTGATTCACTTTCAAGGTTAGTAGTGCGACCGGGTATTCCCGGCCAGGAAAGGCGAGTGTAATCTTTCCCCATTAGGGGCACCTATGTTATTGGGGTTGAGAGAACTCGATCGATATGATTAGGAATGACTCTCTAAAGGAGTTATCAAGAGAGATTAATAACTTGATTCACTTAAGATGGTTGATGTTATACTTTAAGGAGGGCAGACAGCCTATGCTGTTTGCAAGCTCTGACTGGTCACATTAGGCGATGATGATTCTTGACATATAAAGAAGGGGACGCTTGGTATGAAAAGTTTTCAATGGTAATGAGAATTGATATATATATATATATATATATATATATAGTAATTATGGTAAGTAATGAGAACAAATAAGGTACACAACATTGTTTTTCCTTCTAAATAAGGTAATGACATGATGGATACGGATTCTCTGTTGGGCAATGAAACCAGCAAAGGGTACTGGAGAATAAAACGCTGACGTATAGTTAATTATTCCTCCTTTTTAGCTCATTATCACGGTAGTAAAAAAAATTATGACTTTGTCAAAACTAAAAATAAATAAATATATTAATAATACATTAGCGTTTTACTCCCCAGCATCATTTACTGGTTTTATTGCCCAGCAGAGGATCCATTCTCTGACATGATTACCTCCTTATCACCTTATAATCATCCTCCTCAATCAATCCCCAATACCACAACCAACATCTTTCTTTTTTGTCCATTTTTTCAAAATTGGAGCACAAGTAACCACCATGAACACAAACATTCATTCAACATATGTAAAGATAAAGAAGGAAAATGAAATTTTATTCCCATTACCATTGAAAATTTGAAATAAGCACCCGATCTTGGATTTCTTTGATGGGGTTAGGATTCTATGTTATTGCCTGTTTTGTATACCCAGAAATAAACATATAAAGAACAAAACGCAATAAACTCAAAGCCGAATTTTGTTGGATTTGATCGAGTTTTTATTTTTATTTTTGGAAAATAAAGTTTTTTATCATTTAAGTTTTATTTTGTTTTTAGTCGTTAACTTTGAACTTCTATTTTTCCTATAACTTTTTAAAAAAATTACTTTTTAGCCCTCAAATCGACTATGTAGGTCATCTTTTCGGTGACAATATGAATAAAATAAAATAAAAAGATAAAAATATGTGTCATATTATCAGGAATTGAAAAGGTGACCTACAATAGTTGATTTTAGAACTAAAAAAAATATTTTTTCTAAAAATTATAGGACTAAAATAAAATTAACAAAATTTAAAGGACAAAAACATTTTTTCCTTTTTTTCCTTAGAGCTAAATTTGGTTGAGAACATAATACTCCTTCGATCCTACTAGTGTTCACACCAGTGAGATGGACACACTTTTTAAGAAACAAGTGTAATGAATGAAGTTTTAAGGGATATAAAGTGAAAAAAGTTGATTGGATTGTTTGTAATATGAGTCTGAAAGGCAAAAAGTAATGACAATTCTGGTAAATATGTGAGATGGACACACTTTTTAAGAAACAAGTGTAATGAATGAAGTTTTAAGGGATATAAAGTGAAAAAAGTTGATTGGATTGTTTGTAATATGAGTATGAAAGGCAAAAAGTAATGACAATTCTGGTAAATATGTGAATATTATGACACGGTAGGATTTATAATAATATTTCTTTTTTCAATGTGCAAATATTAGTGGGATGGACAAATAAAGAAAAATGTGAAAATTTGTTGACGGACAGATAAGAAAAAAAGTGCAAATTTGTGGGACGGAGGGAGTAACGAACAATTTAGTCGTTGTCAATATGCATACTTATTTAATGCATTTCAAATGGTCAGAGCATCACTAAGATATAGTATAGGTCATGCATGAGTCATTATTTGATCTTTAGACTACCAAAAAAAAGTTCACAACTTAACTTCCAAATCTTTGAACCAAGCATAACTGAGAGCAGATTCAGCAGTAATCCTCTTTGCTGGATCGAAACTCAAAAGCTTGTTGAGTAGATCAAATCCAGCTTCATCAAGCGTCGGAGCACCTGGGATACAAAACCTGCTTCGAAGCTGATTATTAGGCTGCTCGACAAACTTAGCGTTGCTTCTGGCCAAACTCCCATATCCTGGCGAAATGGGTTTGTCCACAATCCTGAATATCGTGTCTAGCTGATTAACATTAGACCTCCCTCGGAAAAGCACTTCTTTTAACACAAGCTGCCCCATTATGCACCCGACTGACCACATATCGACTGCAGATGAATACGACTCATCCCCCATAATAATCTCTGGAGCTGTATACCTGCAAGCACATTAAAATTGTGACTTATTGTATATTGGAAATATCAAACAATAACTCAAATCAAATCAAATTGATATGAAATAAAATATAGAAAGATCAAATCAAATCATCACATGCTGAGAAAGGGAAGTATTCATTTCCCTAGTTCAGTTTGATTGAACGAATTTATTCTCGTGTGTATAATTATATGTATGAAACACTCCATCCGTCCATCAATTTTATTCCCATTTTCATTATAAGTTTTCATTTTGCCATTTTCATCTATTTCACTATATGTTTCCCATTTATTTTATTATTATTATTTTTATTATTTTTTACATTATTCTCGTTATTTTTTACTTTTCTACATCATATCACCTATATTCAAGGGGCCACCTATTTTTTAAATTTTTTTAAAAATAGATAAAAATACAAATTTATGACTGCCTAAAAACATCTTATAGCTGAAAACGTCGATTTCGCCTTGGCCGAATTCTACATCACTTGTTATACTAAATCAATATTTTTTATTTTTTATAATATTTGTGTCGAAAATTAACTAAGTTTTATGGAGCAACAGATGTATAATACCATAGAGTTCCTATTTGAGTAGAGTAGGATCCAGAGGTGCTGGGAAAACGGCAGGATGAGCCAAAATCACAGATCTTCAATTCACCCCTGCTGTTAATGAGAATGTTTGAAGGCTTCAGATCCCTATGCATCACCTGATTCTCGTGCAGAAACTTGACTCCCTCTATCAACTGCTTCATGAAAAGCTTCACTTGGTTCAAACTAAAGTGGTCTCTTCTGCAATCCATGTAGCACTTGAGATCGTTCTCCACATACTCCATCACGATGTAAACTCCGCCGCCATCGTCCACAACGACTTGCTTGAAGTTCGCCACCGATGGGTGGGGACGGAGCGATCTGAGAATCTCGATTTCGGCCAGGGACGACGCCGCTAAGCCGTCGAATTCCGCCTTCATCGCGACGATTTCGCCGGCTCTGAGCTCTGTACACGGTGCCGCTAGAGCCCTGATTGATGGCATCGAGAGTCTGGTACTCATCCGCACTCCCGCACCCGGGAATCGCATCCTTAATCCTCTTGTTCCTGATTCGCAGCAGTAATCCCTTGCTTGGATTTAGATTTGCGAGCAGATCGACGGCCCTTTTCAACATTTTTCAGATTGGGGGACAACAGGATTGCAATTGAGGAAGGATTTTGTGATTGGAAGGAAGAGGAGGGTTTTGTGATTTTGTAATTTGAGATTGTAACGAAGAGGAATGCAATTGATGAAGGGTTTTGTAATTTGAAAGTTGAAATTGAAAGTGCGGGGTTTGTATAAGAAAGATAATGAAGATTTCGCAATGCCTGGCGGATTCGAAATTAGTTTTGTGGATCTGCAAAATATATATATAGGGAGAGTGTTTTTTTTTGGGTTAATTTAAAAATAGCCTTGTCAAATCCCATCTTTTCGAAAATAGCTTTACTTATAAAATATATACAAGAATAGCCTTCTTTTAAATAAATAATATAAAATTATATTATTATATATATTTATCAAGTTGTTCAGTTGTTCAAATTGTTCGGTTGTTCAGTTGTTTAAGTTTTTAAATCTACATAGTTGTTCAGTTGTTTAAATTATTGAGTTGTTCAATAGTTTAAGTTGTTTAGTTGTTCAGTTATTTAAATTATTCAATTATTTAAGTTGTTCATTTGTTTAAATTATTAAATTTACATAATTGCTTCAGTTATTTAAATTATTTAATTATTTTAGTTGTTCAGATAAATAATTTTATTTAGTTGTTCAATTGTTCATGTTATTTACTTAGTTGTTCAGTTGTTTAAATTATTTAGTTGTTTAATTATTCTTATTCATTAGTGTATGTTATTTAATTATTATAATTATTCATTCATGTAAATTATTTAGTT
>JAPKLY010000167.1:888697-906673 GCA_026898435.1 Prunella vulgaris | reverse complement strand
AAATAAATTGAAGTTAGCACAACCATAGATAAAGGAGCCAAACATTCTGGAGGTGAAATTCCTCTGTTTGAAACATCGAAGACACAATGTGCACGCGGTAATACCGACACAGCAGTGGACATAGCAGCCTGCAACAAAGTAGAAAAACAGAACGAATTATGAGCATTTTTAGATTGAACAAACAGGACATATGATCTGATTAATAATAGTACTACCTCATATGCTTTGATCGCCTCATCAGCAGCTTCTTCCCTGTCTTTACCTGTTTTGAACTCAGCAAAGTAATCCCCTTTCCTGCAAAAGGGGTTTGTCTCTACCATACAATGCAAACTTTCAATATTTTCAGTAATTAGAATCTGGTGCCGAAAACATGATTAACGGAAATGCTAAACTCATGTATAAACCCAGGAAAATAGCAATGGAGATCAATAAATTCGATTAACTGCCAAATTGCTTAATTGTATATAAAAGCTGTAGCGCAAGTTTTACCGTCGGAGCGTTTGGTTTCCTCCGCCAGCTTAGCAATGAAAACAGATCTTTCACGTTCAGAGGAGAAATCCTCCATCGCCGATTCGAAAACTCAAGAGTATTCCCCCTGTTTGTACTGAGGCCTGCTCCATCTCTTCTTGAATTTCTGCGTCATTTTGGTTGCTGTAACATTGTTCAATCTCCAGAGGCATGAAAAACACAATCCAACAGGTCAATTAAAAAGATTATGGGACATCGGCGCACGAAATAGCAAGCGATTAAGCTGATGCATAGAAAGGAATGGCGAACGCTGGGCGGCAGTTTTATACAAACACGCTGGGCGGCAGTTGTATACAAATGTTTGATGTGTCTCTCCGTCTGGAAGAGGGAGCCGAGAGGTTCAGGGGTTCAAGGCAGAAAAGGTAAAGAATGGGGGTATGTTTGGAAATAACAGGTGGCAGCATATGGAGGGAGGAAAAAGTACACATGGCAGCATATGGAGAAAGGAACTTCTCCTTTTAATATATATGTTACTCTCTCCGTCCCGTACGGGACGACACATTTTTTAAGAAAAAATAGTTTTATATATAAAGTAGTGGTATATGGGTAAATATGTGTAAAGGTTTGTGAGTGTGCACGTAAATCAATGCTTTCTTTTTTTAGTAGTGTGCAAATTTGTGTGGGACGTCCAAATAAGAAAAATGTGCAAATTCCTGTGGGACAGAGGGAGTATTATTCATTTCAAAATTTTAAAGTTAATTAATTTCACAAGTCAACGGGGTCATGCATGATAGTAACGGACTAATTAAAGTGGTGTTTAAAACACGGCACTGGCCATGGACTTCCACTCAGCGCCGTCTATTGATTTGATTTTTATAGAAATGTATTTTTCTTTTACGAATATTATGCTTTTGAATCTTGACTGATAAGAAATTGGACCGAAAATAATACTTGTATAACATAATATTCGAAGTAAAAATTCATTATTTGCATTAAGTAGAATTAATTTATCGATCTAGATGTTCTTTTAGATTCTACTTGGACTGATGAATTTGAAAAATAAATGAGTTTTTAAAAAATACATATAAAAAAACCTGTATTTTAAATTATGAATTGTAAAAAGATGAGAGAGAAAGAAAAAAGTAAACCATAGATAGAGATGGAAAGGGGTTGAGAGTAGAAATTTTAAATGACATTGCATGTTTTTCATGAGAATTTAAAATTCCTCCATTTTAAATATAACTTAAATCTAAATATTTGTAAATTAATTTAACTTATTTGGAGAGAATGCTTATTTGTGTGTGAAATCCACGGATTTCCAATCCACCAATCCAAATGGAGCTTTACAGAGTTTTTTTGATGTGCACTTATAGATGAGGTGAAAATCAGGTACTCTATCGTGGAATGAATTTTAAACACTACAAGAAAATGTGTTTAGCGACCGTTTTATGGTCGCTAATTAGTGAGGCGGTTGCCAACATAAGTCGCTAATATTAGCGATTATTTTCTGTGGCGGTCTCAGATTAACCTCCTCCAGCACGAGTCGCATTTTGCACCTCACATGAAAAAGGCGATCTTGCTTCTTTTGATACAATAGTAGCAATGACTGCGGTCGCGCAGCGAAGCTTCTGGTAATTATCAAGAGTTGACTTCTATGTCGTTACGAGTCTTTTCAGTAGTATTTTGTATAACTTTTTAAAAATTTACTTAAATTATATAATACACTAAAGCCTCATTTGGTTCGTTAGATAAACTAAGATAAATTAAATTATCTTATCTAATTTGATATTCGGTTTAATGGACAAAAACCCAAGATTAATAAAAAGTCCAAAACTAAAATTCAATTATCTCATTTGGTTCGTAAGATAAAAGTATCTATCCGCCAAAAACATGCATGTTTTTGGCGGATAGATACTTTTATCTTACGAACCAAATGAGCCTGAATGGAAGATAATATTATCTTAGGGGAGATGTATGATAATAATCCATTGTTTTTGTCTTTACTAAAATACTCCTCTTATATTGAAAAGGGAAACCATGATTCACTTTATTTTTGTTTATGATATAAAGGGCAAAATTGTCAATTGCATATGTTTTTATTAATATCTTAAAATCCAAACATTTAAAATGAAATTATCTACACTACTAATTATCTTAATCCATCAATCCAAATATACTATTTAACTCTTAGATAATAATTTCTAGATTATAATCTTGTCTAATCTATCTTGAATTATTTATCTTATCTATTGAACCAAATGAATCCTAAAGATTTACTCTGAAATGTTAGGCACTGGAACCATTATACAAACACAGAATTCACAATATATATTGCCAAGGCGCTATCATCACAGATTTGAATCACATTGGGGCTTGAAGCAATGGCAAAATATTTTAAATAAATAACAAATCAGATCACATTATAGAAAGAAAGAAAGAAAAAGAGGTAGCTCAATTATTTAACATAAGCCAAATAAAAGATGGGCCGACCTATTTTTTCATTAGGCCTATTTTTAACTTGGGCTTAAACCCAAACAGATTTTTAACAAAAAATTATGTAAAGCCCAGCTATATGCATCAAAATACTCCTATTCTGAAATGCCATGGTTATTGACACTAGCCTATTTAGTCAATACACTATTTTTCGTTTATTAATTTTTTGAAAAAAATTTGTTATTTTTTCGGTGACTTTTTTTTAACACAGTGAATATTGAAAAAATGTTAAAAAAAAATTATTGAAAATTTGTGAAATTTTTGAAAAAAAATTGCCAATTTTTTTTAAGAATGGTGTATTTACCATTTTGGCTAGTGCTAATAACGTGGGCCTTCTGAAATATATACATCCTTGCTGAAAAAGGAAAAAGAAAAAGGCCCTAAATTTTCTCTATTTTTTTTTTTTAACCGTAGTCTCTCAATCCATTTAATTGAATTTTCCAAATACCTCGAATGTGCCTTCTGCCTAGGAATAGCAGTGGGGGTGGAAATTCCCGAAAAAAATGGAAATAGAAATGAGGATGGGAATCATTTTTGCTTTGAAAGCGAAAATAAGGATTGTATTCTCCGTGTCACGTGAACCCACATATTTTTTTATGCATATAAATATACAAATATATATATATGGATTAATACCAAAATCATCCTTTAACTTTTTCACTTTTTTTATTTGATCTCATAACTATGTAAATTTCAATTTAGTACCGTAACAATTTAAATCTAATCAAAATAGTTCCAAGTCGCCGGAAATGATATAAAACGACGTTGTTTTACTCAAGTGTTATATTTTCCGGCGGAATTGGCTCACGCGGCACATGAATAAAATGACATCATTTTATGTCATTTCCGGCGACTTGGGACTACTTTGGTTAGATTTGAATTGTTATGGGACTAAATCAAATACCTAGGTTTGACTTATCTCATACATTCAGTCCTATTGTCAAGGCAGCTTCTGTTCGTATTATACTTTCACTTGCAGTTCACTGTAATTAGCCTTTACATCAATTGAATGTCAAAAATGTATTTTTACATGGGTGCTGACAAAACCAGGTCCAACCACATGGGTTTGTTGATCCTCAATTTCCTGATCACGTATGTCGTCTGCAGAAAGCCCTTTATGGTCTTCACCAAGCATCTCCTGTATGGTTTGTCTGATTTAGTGATTTCCTTCTCAGTTTGAGATTTCATTGTAGTTGTGCAAATACCTCTCTATTTAACTTTAGACGTCATAATGTCACCATATATCTTCTTTTGTATGTTGATGATATTATTGTCGCAGGTAATGATCCTATCTTTCTCAAGAGATTCATTGCTCGGGTGCACGAGAAATTTTCTATTAAAGATATGGGGAACTTAAATTATTTTCTTGGTCTTGAGGTCACACACTCTGTTGATGGCTATTCGTGAGTCAGGCTAAATATACTCATGACATTCTCACTCGGGCTAACCTTCTCGAGTCAAAGCATGTCTCTACACCTCATGTTGCGGGTGAATTTCTTGTTAGTTATGGAGCTCCATTCAAGGATCTGACAATCTATCAGTCTGTTGTTGGTGCTTTACAATACCTCACAATCACTCGACCATGGCTTTCATGTGCTGTTAATCACGTGGGGAGCAAAATACAATATTGGTCCCACAAGTCACGGGACTTCACGTTTTTTATCCCAATAGTGTTAATTTTAGTCCCGTTGGGAAATTTTCATGCAATGTTGGTCCCAACATTACGTTTTTCGTTAACTATAGTTGCAATTTTGGTCCCACTCGATTGTCACCCCAAAATTACATAATTTTCAAATTTGTGGAGGGAAAAAATTACTTTCTAGTGTCATTTTTCACCCAATCATCTCTATATATTTGCTCAAACACTGATTTTCTCGTTCACAACCACAAAAAATAACAATGGTTTCCACAGTATAACAAAGCCATAAAACTGGAATGCAACACATCAAACTTCAATAGAGCCATGTCTTCTTAAAAACACAAAAAATCAATAACTCTTCGTCTTCGCGAAAATCCCTCAATAAATCTAAATGCTTCCACCTTCACAGAGAAAACTCACTTACAGGCTTCGCCTTCACAAAATATCCCCCAACAAACCTACGTGCTTCTACCTTCACAAAAATATTGAAATAACATGAAATTGAAAATAGTTTGAAAAATATGAAATCGCTTGAACAATTTCTTGAGCCATGAATCTAACAAAAAAATGAAGAAAAAAAAGAGCCACAGTTTCATTCACAAGAGTTTGAAGCCAAACAAAAAAAAAAATTAAGAAAAACTCATTAGTCTGACATCTAAATCTAACAAAATAAAATGAAGAAAAAACAGAGTCATATTTTGCAGAATTAAAACAACAATCCTAAAAGCTCAAACAAAAACCCCATTAATCTAGCACCCAAATCTTGAAAAATCACACCAAAATTTACAGATCCCACAAAAAAATCACCAAAATCTTGAAAAACCCAAACAAAATATGAAGAAATTCAAACGAAAAGAGAGAGAGAAAGAGGAAATTGTACCTCCGTAGTGCGCTTGGCACCACCATCTCCATTATCATCAAAGCCATTTGGTGTCGCTTCCCATCATGACATGCACCGTCCTCTGTTCTTCATCGTGATTCGTTGTCGGATCGAAGCTCTTCATCCGCCACCATCCCTCACCACCGGTCTTGAAATCGACCGCCTGAAATCATCAATCATCAGGCCTGAAAATTGGCAGCCATCATCGTGCTGCCGGTGGTGAAATCGCACCTGAAATCTGCTGTCATCATTGCGCCTGCAACCCATTTGCACAACTTTCAGACAAGTTTTTGGTCGATTTGGGTGAAAAAAATTAGGGCAATAAAGGCATCTTACGATTTGTGCATTCTATGAGAAATTTGGTACGTTAAGGGCACAATCAACTTTGGCTTATCCTTTACACGTGGTGTTGATATTTCCATTGTTGGATACTATGATGTTGATTGGGCTCGATGTATTAAAGTACGCAGATCAACTTATGGGTATTCTATCTTTTTGGGTGGCAATTCAGTTTTTTGGAGTGCAAAGAAATAAGTTACAGTTGCTAAATCCAGTTGTGAGTCTGAATATCGAGCTCTTGCCAACACTGCTCAAGAGATTGTTTGGATTACTCAATTAATTCATGAGCTTGGGGTTTTTCCTCCAACTTGTCCGTTGTTACTTTGTGATAATAAGAGTGCTTTATTCCTTAGTTAAAATTCAGTGTCTTACAAACAGACCAAACATATTGATATAGACTGCAATTTCATAAGAGAATTGATTTCTTCGGGCGGTTGGACACTCAGTTTGTCCCTTCATCACATCTTCAGATAGCCGACATCTTTACTAAGAGTCTCCTGCATCCTAATTTTGTGTTACTATACGTTCCAAGCTATGTATTCGAGTACGTCCATAATATCGCTCGAGGGAGGTAATTAATAAGGAATAAAATAAAATAAAATAGAGAGAAGAAATTGAATAGATGATTTTGAACTATTAAAAGAGAAAGTATATGTCCTAAGCCACTATGATGCTGTTCGTTTCATCTCCATGCATTGCATGCAAGTTATTACTTTTCTCCTGTTGGAAATATTAGACCATCACCAATTCAACCAATAAAATAATAGTCTTGGCCATTGTCTTCGCTCAATTCCAACTGTGTGACTATTATATATTTATTAATTTACAGTATCTAATTTCCTAATTTCTGAGTTTAAATTTATTTAATTTCTCTCAATTTGTGACTATTGCTTCCCGCTGGTTTCTTCAGTTGAATTCTAATTATATGCACTATTTAGAGACCGCATTTTAGAGACCGCCCATAAAGCGGTCGCAAATATTAATTTTAGCGACCGTATTTGCGACCGCCGAGGTGCTTTGGTTAATTTTGTAATGTTTGCGACCGCCAAGCGGTCGCTAAATCATTTTAAAAACTTTCGACCGCCATAAGCGGTCGCAAAAGTATTAGTAAAATACATTGCGACCGCATACCAGCGGTCGCAAATAGAAATGTGGTCGCTAAATTTTAAACTCGTAACTGGTAACCCGGAAAAGAAGAACCGGTTTGTTTTTTTAAATTAGCGACCGCTTTTTCGCGGTCGCAAATATAAAATATTAATTTTGTGACCGCGAAAGCGGTCGCTAAAGTAGTATCTGGTTAGGGTAGTTGGCTCCATTTAATTATATAATTTTGTGACCGCTTAATGCGGTCGCTAGAGATAATATGGCGGTCGCAAAAACACGATTATGGAACAGAATCAGCTTCTCTTTTCTTCAGTTTATTCGGGGGAAAAACCCCACTCACACCTCAAAAAATTTCCCAAATTCAAACGAGCATTTCTTCAACGTGTTGGTGGTAATTGTGGAAGTCTACTACTATATTGTGCTCGTTGCTTCTAATTCACCGTACGTTTTTACAATTTTACCGTTTAATTTTAAATTTTGTGTATTATATGTTTTATAAGTGTTCTTCATGTGACACATTAAATTTTAGAATTTACAATGTGAATAATTATTGTAATTGATTATAGTTGATTTTTTGTTTTAAAATTTTTTTTATGTTTGTTTATAGTCGAAACTCTGCCGAATTTTTTAATAATTTATATGTGATTCATTTTTTATTTGTATCACATGGAACTCCCTGATCGTCGTTGGATGTATGAAATGCCTCGTTTGATACAAGGAAATATGAATTATGAATTTTACCTGAAACTTGATGAGTTTATTAAGTTTGCCTGTAGTAAACCAAATTGCATGGATAGTTGTGGTAGGATTAGATGTCCTTGTTCAGGCAGAAAGTGCAATAACAAAAGATTTTTGAGCATAGATGAGGTTAAAACTCATCTTGTGAGGTTCGGTTTTGCTCCATTTTATTATAATTGGACCAGACATGGCGAAGACAGGTGGAATTATAATTTGGAAACAGTGATTGCCTTCTATTATCAGTTAAGTAGTTGTGGAGGTGAGAGATTTGAGATTGGTAGTTCGAGTTGTGACCCGTCTACACCATTGGATGAGCTAGATGAATTCCAACGGTATCATACGATGATTGATGAGTCTGGTTTGGGTGTTCACCACACAGCCATGGAGGAGGAACCAAATCCACGTTCAAAGAAATTTTTCGAGATGCTCAAATCTGTCGATCAAAAATTGTTTCCTGGTTGTGATACTGAGACTCAGTTGTCATTCAACGCTCAGATGTTGTCCATCAAAACTGAAGGCAAAGTGAGTCAGAAAGTCTTCAATCAATTCGCCAAGTTGTTTAAACGGGCCCTACCCAAAGAGAACACAGCGCCAGAAAATTTCTATCAAAGTAAGAGGCTGTTGAAGGATATGGGTTTACCGTTTGAGAAGATTGATTGTTGTACCAGTGGTTGCATGCTGTTTTGGGGCGACAACGAGAGCATTAATCAGTGCAGGATGTGCCGGCACCCTAGGTTCAAACCCTCTGATCGTAGGAAGAAGACAGCTTTCAAGTCGATGTATTATCTTCCCATTCCTCGTCTAGAGAGGTTATATCAGTCGAGTGCCACTGCAAAAGACATGACATGGCATGCTGAGGAGTGTTCTGATCAAAATTCCGGAGAGATGCGTCATCCTGCAGACTCTAATGAGTGGAGACATCTTGATAGAGAGTTCCCAGATTTTGCGAGTGAGAAGCGAAATGTGAGACTTGGTTTGTGCATAGACGGATTTGCTCCATTCGGTATGCACGGGAAGAAGTATTCTTTGTGGCCTGTTTTGTTGACTCCGTACAATCTACCCCCTTGGTTGTGCATGAAGCCTCAACACATATTTCTCACTGTGTTGGTGCCTGGTCCTCGCAACCCGAAGGATAAACTGGATGTCTACCTTCAGCCGTTGATTAAAGAGTTATTATATTTGTGGCATTTGGGAGTAGAGACGTACGACGTGTACCGAAAGGAGAACTTCACGTTACGGGCTACTGTTTTATGGACCATCAGTTACTTTCCAGCATATGCTATGTTATCTGGGTGGTCGACAGCTGGAAGACTAGCGTGCCCGTACTGCATGGATGAGTCTGAGGCATTTTATCTTCCAAAGAGTAAGAAGATATCATGGTTCGACAACCACAGGAAGTTTCTACGTGATGATCATGCCTTTCGGAGGGACAAAAAGAATTTTCTAAAGGGTAAACCTCCTGTAAAGCGTCCAAGGCCACGAGTTCGAACAGGTATTGAGTCATCACAGAATTGAGTCTATTTTTCAGAGACTTAACGGTCTCAATGATTAAAGTGGACGACATACAGCGTTTGGATAGAGACATCCCTGTTATATTGTGCAAGTTGGAAAAACTTTTTCCACCCAGTTTCTTTGACTCGATGGAGCATTTACCTGTCCATTTACCGTATGAAGCTTTACATGGTGGTCCAGTGCAGTATAGGTGGATGTACCCTTTTGAGAGGTAAGTATAAATTTATTTATTTATTTATTTGTTTCTTTCTAATTTTATGTTATTTTATTGTTCATTAAGTATTGAATTTACTATTTTTAGGTATCTCCACAACTTGAAACGTAATATTGGAAATACAGCACACATTGAAGCATCCATTGTTAATGCTTATCTTACTGAAGAGGTTGGTACATTCTGTTCTTATTACTTCGACGATCAAGTTCAAACGAGGATCAGAAACGAGCCTCGCAACTATGATGGTCGCGCAGAAGATCATCCTCTTCGTGAGTTCGATGGTATGCTGTCGGTATTCTTACATGCTGGTCGACCACTCGGTAAGGGGACCAAACGGTATTTCCTAAGTGACTGGGAAGAAGAGACGATACATTCGTATGTTTTGATGAATACGCCCGAGGTTCAACCATACATACAGTGAGTTTTATATTTTTAGTCATTTTTTGAAGTTATGTTAGTATTTTAATACTAGTGTTTCTGATATGTAAGGATGTTTTGTGAGCAAACTCGTCAACAATTACCAGGCATCACAGAAGCAGAGGTGTATGATGCAATTCGCCATAAATTCATGTTTTGCTTCCAAAAAATGGTATGTAGTCACTACCTCATATTATATATTTGCCACAAATTCATGTTTTGTAATACTTTAATATTTGTAGGGACAAATGAATCAACTTCAGAATCCACATCTTGAAGCCTTGAGCAAAAAACCACTACGTGAAGTGACTTGTTATAATGGGTACTATACAAATGGTTTTAAATTTCACATAGCTGCGTATGCTTCAGTAAAAGCCACTTCAAACAGCGGTGTTTGCGTTACCAGTGGAAACTTCAACGAAGCACCGGTCAATTACTATGGTGTGTTGCAAGAGGTGGTTGAAGTTGAATATCTGGGGTGGCCACGGAGAAAAATTGTTTTATTCTTCTGTGAATGGTTTGATCCGGGTCGCGAAGGGAAGAGAGTCGATGCAAACTATAAGATCGTTGATATTAACACCAGCAAAAAATATCCAGCTGCATACGACCCCTTCATTTTTGCATCACAAGCATCTCAAGTTTATTATTGCAAGTATCCGACTTCAGGGAAACCGAACTTAAGAACAGTGGTAAAGGTCAAGGCAAGGTCGTTGGTGGAAATGCCTACTTTATTCACATTAGAAACTGCACAATTTGAAGATTCATTCCAAACTGAAGTACAAGAAGCTGAAACAGTGGTTCAGGACGAAGGTATAAATTCTCCAGTTGATTTAGTGGCTGCAAATCCAGATATGATAATTGTTGAGAACGAAGAGGAAGGAGAAGACGAAGAGGAAGAGGAAGAGTAACAGGAAGAAGATGACGAGGAAGATGATGATGATGATGATGCAGAAGAAGATGATGATGAAGAAGATGATGATGACGAGGAGGATGATAATGAGGAAGATAATGATGACGAGGATGATTAATTAAGCAAATGTGTTTATATATATGTTTAATTAATTGATATTGTCATTTTTTAGAATAACTTGTGCATATTATAAGTTGAGTTAGTATCATAATATTAGTATTATAATTTAATTAACAGGGTTAACACAATAACATAACAAATTTTTTAAAAAAATAATAATAATTGCGACCGCCTATAGGCGGTCGCAAAATATAAAATATATGTTAGCGACCGCTGTAGGCGGTCGCAACATATAAAATATATGTTAGCGACCGCTATAGGCGGTCGCAAAATAAAAAATAGCTGGGGTTAAAGGCGGTTCTGAAATTCGAAAGCTGGAATAGCGACCGCTTTTAGCGGTCGCAAATCGCCGCATTTGACTGATTATAAGGAGTGGCCACGTGGCCACTACCGCGTAATTAGCGACCGCCTTAGTTATTTTAGCGACCGCTAGAGGCCGTCGCTAAAACAAAACCAGATTATTACCTCCTTCACCAGAATTGTAAAAGTCATTTCACCGTCGAAAATCATAAAATTACGGTCGAAAATCGTAAATTTACCGGCGGAATTGCGACCGTTTAAACAAAAGTGTGACCGCCTCATCCTTCGCCGCCTCGTCCCGCAGTCTCGTCCGCCACCGCCTCGTCCCGCAGCCTCATCCTGCCGCCTCGTCAGCCGTCTTCTCGTCCTGCCGCCTTGTCCGCCGCCGCAGTCAAAATCTCCGATGAAAGGTAAATGATTTTTTTTTTTAACTGTTAGTATTTTTTTTAGAAAAACAGTTAGTATTTTTTTAATTGTTAGTATTATTTGTTAATATTGTTAGTATTTGTTAGTATTTGTTAATATTTGTTAGTATTTGTTAATATTTGTTAATATTGTTAGTATTTGGTTAATATTGTTAGTATTTGGTTAATATTGATTTGCTGTTAATATTGTTAATATTGGTTTGGTTTGTTGTTAATATTGTTTTGTTGATTTGTTGTAATATTGTTTTGTTGATATTGTTAGTATTATTATTGTTATTAACTTATTATTAGTATTATTGTTAATATTGTTAGTATTATTATTGTTAGTATTATTATTGTTAATTATTGTTAATATTGTTTATATTGTTAATATTAGTATTATTGTTAGTAATATTATTAGTATTATTATTGTTAGTAATATTGTTAGTATTATTTGTTAAATTGTTGATTGTACAATTTGGTATAGATGAGTGAACAACCCGATCAGATTGAGGGTGACGGTCAGGGGATAGGGAGAGGTAGAGGTAGAGGTAGAGGGAGAGGGAGGCCACGACCCCTCCCTTTACCACCGATTCGACCTCCCGAGTGTCTGATGCCCCCGCCCTCCCAGTCTAATGAGGCCGGATCTTCATCGCGGCAACACCCTCTACGTGAGACCCGGGAGTATATAGAAATAAGAGAGGGCCAGTAAGTAAATTAATATTTTATTTTGTTTTATTGTTCTATAATAATTCCTATAATAATTTTTTTTATTCAGCTTGCTTTCTTAGTACACGATCACTGAGCGCGTCACGGAGTCCATTATGCAGGTCACTTGGCCTTATGGAGTTGGCTCGTGGACTCTTGTACCTGAGGCCTCGAGGAGAGCGATGTTTGACAAATTTAAGGTATAAAAATATTAATATTTGCGTGATAATTAATATTTTTATTAATTATTAATATTTGAGTAATTAATTTTTGGGAATTGTTTGAATTGCAGAAATTATGCTTTTGGGATCCGACAGACGACGCTAGGGTGGAGGAGTTATGGTGCAGTCTAGCACAGGGCCGGATGAAAGCAGTCGTCTACAAAATGAAGAAAGCATGGACAGAAGAAGGGAAGACGGTTGATTTGGGGAGAGACGGTGATGGACGGGCGATCTGGGACGGATTGGTGGCTTACTGGACTGATCCGGCACACTAGGAGAGGGCTCGTAAGGCGCGAGAAAATTGGATGAGCAATCCGAACGGAGAAGGAGTCGCCATTCATCGCAGTGGCTCCCGGACCGCCTACGAGCACGGGCTCGCTTTTGTAAGTATTAATTATTATATTTAATTTATAATTAATTATTATATTTAATTATATTATTATAATTAATTCTTAAAGGAGAATGCACATGGACGGAGGCCAAAACATTTCGAGTCTCTTTCCATTCTTCACCCAGTGAATGAGACTGGTTAATCCACGTATGCCCGCACCACCGAGCTTCACGTAAGTATCTAATTAGAATGTACTACTAAATATATTTAAATTATTCTATTAAAATAAAGTTAATATTTTATTTTGTTTAATTTCAGAACAAGTATAAAACTGCTCTCGATGAGGCTCGGACCCAAGCGACTCCTACTCCGGAGAACCCTACACCTACCCCTATTGATGAGGACCGCCTCTATGTTGATTTGGCCGGAGTCAATAGGGGTAAGATACTAGGGTTGGGAGCTTACAGTAAGATTGCCCGTCAGACGCACCGCCCGAGATCATCATCATATTCTGTGTCCGCTCATCCTGACGTCAATCTCCAGCAGGAAGTGGCCGAGTTGAAAGACAAGTTGAACAAGCAAGAGAGAAAAGAAAGGAAGATGCAGGCTTGGTTGGCTCAAGTTTCTGCACTTACTAAAATTCCACTTCCACAAGACTCGGATGATGAGGCAGATGCCGATACGGGTCGTGGTGCTGGTACGGATGGTGGTCCCGGAGTGGGTGCGTCTTCTCGTGGGAATGAGGGTGCCGATGGTGGGGATCTTGAGGATCTTGAAGAATGGATGCCCGATTTTAATTCTAACGGCTAGTTAATTATGTGTTGAACAATTTTTTTTGTTTGAATTGAATATTAAGTATTTTAACTTTTTATTAATATATTTTGAATGTTTAAAATTTTATGTTTTACATCAAAATTATTTTTTATGATATCAAATTGTAGTAATTTAGAATATTAAAATTTGTGGCTAATTTGATGTTATATACAATTAATTGAATAAATATGAACAAATTAAAATTTTGGTATTGTAAATTATTAAATATATAACATTACATTTTTGTGGTTGAAATATATATATTTATATTAAGTATCAAAGGATTAATTTGATGAATTAAAAAAAAACGAGACACAATTTGGAATTATATACTATTAATTGCAAAAAGTCGAATAAAATAAAAAAAAAGAGAAATGTAAATTATAAAATTTATAACATTAAAAAAAATTTATTGAAATATATATACATTAATAAATTAGAGACAAAAAGGAATTAATTTGATGGATTTAAAAAAAATGGGACTTAATTTGGAGTTATATACAATTAGTTGCAGAAAAATAAACGAAAGAAGCAAGTGCCTGAGTGGAACAGCGATCTCTGAGATGCCCAGAGGTCGCGAGTTCGACTCCTTGCGGGCACAAAATTTACAACATTTATTCTGAGCCAAATAAGGCTCATATAAAATATGTGATGATATGGTTAAGATGCTGGGTCCGTGGCCAAGTGGTTTGAGCCCAGCCAGCCTCGAGAAAAGGCCTGGGTTCGAACCATCTTGGCCATATTTTTTTGCTACGTAAATAATTTAGCGACCGCCTCTAGGCGGTCGCAAAATAATAATTAGCGACCGCATTTAGTGGTCGCAAAATTGAAATATAATTTCTTATTATAAATATACAAAATATTTAGCGACCGCCAAAGGCGATCGTTAATATAAATATAGCGACCGCACAAAGCGGTCGCAAATTTATTATAAAATTTATTATTATAATGATTATAATATTTTGCGACCGCATTCAGCGGTCGCTAAAATATATTTAACGACCGCAATAGAGCGGTCGCAAGAATAAACCAAACCAAACCGGGTCAATAGCCGGACATTTTTGCGACCACTGTTCCGACCGTTTTTGCGGTCGTTAATTTGCGACCGCCGTTGATAAAGCAGTTGCTAAATGTTTGCGACTACTGTTTTAGCGACCGTTTTGGCGGTCGCAAAAACGGTCGCTAATAATGTTTTGCGGTCGCTATGGCGGTCTCTAAAACCCGTCTTTTTTGTAGTGATGAATGCACAGCTTGTATCACATAAGGAATCGAATACATAGGATACTGGGCGAGTCTAAATTCTAATACCATAAAAAATTCTACCTTATCTAAAAATTTAAAGTTATAGATCAGTGGAACTAATTTATTTATTTAATTTTCCTAAGACAGTGGATCATTATATTTGTTATTTGTTATTACACCCTGGTGTATCACCTTTTTCACAATTGCATTTTAGTTCATTTCTTGTGGGGCCCAAGCTATGATGTATACAAGAGTCTTCCAAAACATTTCACACTATTCCACTTTAGTTATAAATCAAATTATGACATTTCACCTCAGATTTGAAATTATAGTCGTTCAAACGGTCAACATAACCCTTTAATACAAAGAATAGGCCTCGACTGAGTATTTCTAGTGATTTGGAGATATTTGATCGATCTCTTTAAACAAGAACATTCCACATCATTATACATCATTCCATTATGACAGTTCATCTCGAACCAAACATTATTAAAATGACTAGAAAATAATATTTATAATCAACATGATTAAATTGTATTTTATCATGCCAAAATGCTCAAAAAAGAGTATTTCTCCTAACGGGAAAAAAAAAAAAAAGAATTGCATATATAATATATAAACTCTTTTTATTTCATATATATTAATTTTTATTTCATAATATATAATTCCAACAAGTATATATGTAGATGGAGCTATATAAATATTCAGGGTTGTCTTTATTGATCAGGCAGGCACATTATTCTTAGTACCTATATAAAGCCCTAATTCCTTGGACATCATCAGATTGTATATTTTTTATTGTTCCAGCTGAAACACTAGGGAACATGATTGCCTCCCGAACTTGGCTGTGTCCTAACCCAAGAAGGTGTCCGATTTCATGCACCGCAATAGTTTCCAAGTCGAAACTATTAGCAACGGTTCCCGGCCCGGCCGACCACCGCTCGTCCGCGTCGTAATGGAACCTTCCATCGGTCGGGGAGTACGCGTGAGCTAGGGTTCCGCCGGGCCCGTCGAACGGCGCATTATCGCCATGCGCCCCTCGGTAGAACCCTATGCTCAAATCGGAGCCTTGACTAGTTTGAACCTCGAAGAAAGTAAAATATTGTGTGGCCGTTGACCATTTCTGGAAGGCTCTTCGGACAGGTGGCATAGCAATTGTGGGAAAGCCCGACAAAAACCTAAAGCTCAGTTGTCTTTTTGGCCATCTTGGACTTCCCGGGAAGAAAGAGTAGTGGGATACTATGTGAAAGAAAGTGGAGCTCGAATGGGGTTGACCATTTCCATGAGGTTGCATGTAATTAGTACCGTTGACAATATCGGGGACCCCACATCGTGGGGCCACCATTGTCGATACCGTTGTGGAATCTAGGGTTCCCGAGGGTTTAATTTGGAAATTTTGTTGGTAAGTTTTGATGGCGGTTTCGAGGGCATTATCGTAATAATCGGAGTTGGGTTGGGCTTGGGGGAGATAACCGAATTCTTTGAGGTATAACCTGAGCCGTTGGATCCCTTCTGATCTGTTACCTTTGTGGCATCCTCGTAATTGTTTGATGAAATCGAAAACTGATGAAGAAGATTTCTCTTCAGTTCCCTTGGCATTATCTGCATGCCCAATGGAAGACAAGGCTAGGAAGAGAATCAAAATCAAGGATAGGAAATTGAAGGGTGGCATAAGAGCCATGGATCGATTATTGAATTAGGGATATGTGATTGTGGAAGGAATGGATCTATTTATAGAATGAGTAAGTCTCATGTACTCATCACTGGATACTTGATTCTCACTACATAAAATGCGCGTTTTAGCGACTGAAAATTAGCGACCGCCTACGAATCGGTTGCTAAAGCGGTCGCAATTTTTTTTTTTTAAATTAAGGTGATTAGCGACCGCCTTTTTTAACGACCGAAAATTAGCGACTGCCTACGAATTGGTCGCACCGCTTTAGGCGGCCGCAATTTTTTTTTAAATTGAGGTGATTACCGACCGCATATGGCGGTCGCTAAATTTTTTAACGACCGAAAATTAGCGACCGCTATTAGCGGTCGCAATTTTTTTTATTAAATTAGGTTTTTAATTATTTTTTAAAATATAGTTTAGCGACCGTTTTAGACGGTCTCTAAATTTAAAAGTATATATTATATATATATATATATATATATATATATATATATAAACAAGTTAGAAAAAAAGAGAATTAATTTGATGAATTTAAAAAAAATGTGGCTCAATTTGGAGTTATATACAATTAAATACATAAAATACTAACAAATAAAAATATTTTAGTGGTGTAAAATATTAAATTTATAAAATTAAAAAATATTTAATTATATATATATATATATATATATATACAAACAAATTAGAATAAAAAGGAATTAATTTGGTGAATTTAAAAAAACGGGACTCAATTTGGAGTTATATACAATTAAATGCATAAAAAAACTTACGAATAAAATTTTTAGTAGTGTAAAATATTAAATTTATATAAAAAAAAAGTTGTTGAAACAAACATATATATAAATAAATTAGAAATAAAAAGAAATTAATTTGGTGAATTAAAAAAAAACGTGACTCAATTTGGAGTTATATACAATTAGTTGCATAAAAATGAACAATAACGAGAAGTGCCCGAGTGGAACACACCATCTCTGAGTTGCCCAGAGGTCGCGTGTTCGACTCCCTCCGGGCACATTTAATGTAACATTTATTCAGAGCCTATGAAGGCTCATATACACAATGCGCCACCATAATTAACCTATTGGGTCATTGGGAGCCCTAGGAAGGGCCTGAGTTCGAACCAGCTTGGCCAATTTTTTTTTTACGTAAAAATTTAGCGACCACTGTTTTAGCGACCGTCTTTGGCGGTCGCTAATTCAGTCGCTAAAATGCGCGTTTTTTGTAGTGTCTGTTTATACTGAAAAATGTGAATTGATTATATAACTCAATAAAATCAGCCTACACTTTTCAGTGCAATCGACATCACACTAGTTACATATAAGACATTCCATTATAGAAATATATAGTACTTTTGTACTCTCCCGTCCAAAATTACTTTCATGTGTAAAGTGATATGCATATTTAAGAAAATGAGATTTAATATGAGAGAATTAATAAATAAAAAAATT
>JAPKLY010000167.1:826555-888687 GCA_026898435.1 Prunella vulgaris | reverse complement strand
GTGCAATTATTGTCATGAAGAAGTCGATGAACTTTATAATTATAATTGAATGAATTGAGTTGAAAATTAAAAAGGAGCTTAGATAATCAATTACAGTGACGAATATCTATAGAGATACTTGTAGTGTTATTAAAAAATTGATATACATGGCCAAATTCCATTATGTAAATCATTGTATAAAAATAATATCATTGTATGTATTTAATGATTATATTTATCAAGGAAAAAATCGTCAATTGTTTAGGTTTTAAAAAGCAAAAACGGACGTTAAATCGGACACTTTAGAATTTTTTGTTGTGAATATGAACATTAGATTTGAGATTTAGCATTTAGGGCTACAATAAAATTTTTAATTTGCAAAACAGTTCTTCAATTTTTTTTCTTCATATAGCTCCCAGCCGCCGATTCCTAGAGTTAAAATGAGGTCAATTCAACCCGTTTATTTCTGTTTTAGATCGGTTCTCAAGCGATTTATTAATTGGACAGTCAAACACTTTAGAACCGTATGTTGCTCATTCCAATTTGCGGTTCAACCGCTCAGACGGGTTTTTTAAAACATAGCCTCTGTGACCCAACAGATACAACATTGGACTTCAACTCAATCGATCAAACCACTTATATATAATAAGATATTCGAACTAGTATTAATTATCAGCACAAACTCTCGAAAAATCTATATATATATATTTATTGTGAACTAACTTGTCTAATATTCAATTTTAGTTCTACAAAAATTAATTTTGTATTTTTGTCCCATAACTAATTTGATTAAATTTTCGCACAAAATTAGAAAACTGTGTTGTTTCCGATCACGCGCGGCTCATATGCATGCGAGCAAAAATTGTGAGTTTTTCCATGTGGGCTGCTTACACGGACGTTGAGTGTGTAACTAGTTTTTTATTGTGTTTTTATTCAAAAAGTAAATACATGCATGTGGAAAAAATTGAATCAAATTAAAGGAAACTAAAAAAAATCAAAATCTAAATCTAAATAAACCAAAATCAAAATTCACTCGATCTCAATGAGTTTAATTATTCCAAATTAACTAAAATAAAAATTAGGGTTTGGGAGATAGGATGATTCATTGTGAGCTATTGTTGTACTTGGTTTGAATTATATACAATATGCATGGCGACTCTAATCCAAACCAACTAAAATAAAAACTAAAAGTGTAAAACAAAAATGACGATCTCAGTCCATCACGCCTTTCCTTTACATACGACCTTCTCTACAATCACTAATACAGATTTACACTTAGAGAGTTCTTAATAGCTCTCTACACTACAAAAAAAACGGGTTTTAGCGACCGATTTAGCGACCGAAAATCGGTCGCTAAACACATTTACCGACCGATTTACCAACCGATTAAGGTGGTCGGTAAAACTGTGGTCGCTAACATTTAGCGACCGAATTTCCATTCGGTCGCTAGCTTAGCGACCGCCAAAACGGTCGGTAATTAGTCGCTAAAAGGACCGGGATTTGACCCGTTTTTGAATGTTAGCGACCGATATATCGGTCGCTATTTATATAATTAGCGACCGATATATCGGTCGGTAAATGTATAAAATTTTTTTATTTAGCGACCGAATAATCGGTCGCTAATTATATATTTACCGACCGAAATTTCGGTCGCTAAATTTTATCGTGAAAAAAAAAATTGGGGCCAAGGTGGTTTGAACCCAGGCCTCCAGTGTGGCTCAGCAAGGCTCGAACCACTTAGCTAAGCCCCCAACATATTAACATATGCACCGCAACCTTTATTTGAGCCATATTTGGCTCAGATTAAATCACCCAATTTCGCGCCTATGAGGGGTCGCTAAAATAAAAATAAGTTACCGACCGCCTAATCGGTCGGTAATATTGTTGACTAATATTGACTGACAATATTACCGACCGATTTAGCGGTCGGTAACTTATTTTTATTTTAGCGACCGCTTTTTCGGTCGGTATTTTCATTGGAAAATTTAGGATTTGACCAGTAGTCAAAATCGGTCGCTAATCGATCAAAAATCGGTCGCTAATTAATTATTTAGCGACCGATTTCAGTCGGTCGGTAAAAAGCGGTCGCTAAATTCCGTATTTTTTGTAGTGCTAAGTGTAAATCTGTATTAGTGAATATTTAGGATCCAAAAGAAAAGGAGTTTGTATTTCGTAATTATTTTTTTAATAAAAAATACAATCTAATGACACACGCAGCGTGCACATTATAAGTACGTAGTCCAGACGAAAACCTCCAATTTTTATTGGCATGTGAGTAGTGCGTGACTTTTCGGCATTGTTTTTTAATTTTGACGAAAATGAAACTGAAATTGGACATTTAAATTAATTATGAGATCAAAATTGAAAAGTTCAATTTTTTTAGACTAGAATTGGACAACTAACAAATTATGGAACTAAAATAATTATTTTCTCATAACTTAAAATTTATACTATTTCATTCATTCAGTAATACTATAATATTATCAGACTTATAAATCAATATCATTATGTAATTAAATGTTATGAGTATTAATGTATAAGAGCAATAACATGACTGAATAAATATAATTACTATAAACAATTAAGTTTCCAACTAATTTATCAATTTATATGCTTTTCTCTTGAACATTAGAGAAAAATAAATTAATTTTTATTTTAATTCTTATATAGAACTTTGAACCAAGTTACTGTTTTGTTATACAGAACTTTTACTTGTTCAAATAACAATTAAGGTGAAGCAGGATCAGGAACGACGAATCTCTTTATTATAAACGGATCCATTTTGCAAGTTCATTAAACAAAAATTCAAAACTTAAGAGAACGAAATCAAAGTCAACGAAACTTATAGGACAAAAATGTATATTTTCCCTAATTAATTTACAGTATCTAATTTCCTAATTTCTGAGTTTAAATTTATTTAATTTCTCTCAATTGTGACTATTGCTTTCCGCTGATTTCTTCAGTTGAGAGAAATTAAATAAATTAGGGAATTCAACTGAAGAAACCAGCTGGAAGCAATAGTCACAATTGAGAGAAATTAAATAAATTTAAACTCAGAAATTAGGAAATTAGATACTGTAAATTAATTAGGGAAAATATACATTTTTAAATAAGTTTCGTTGACTTTGATTTTCGTCCTTTAACTAACCAAAAATTATGATTTTCGTCCTCTTTTGTTTCGAATTTTTCTTTTCGTCCTTTAACTTACTAAAAATTATGGTTTTCGTCCTCCAACCGCCTATAACCAGTCGCACAACCAGTAATACACACGTAGATCAATTTTTTCTAATTTTTTAAGTGAAATACTGACGTGGGGGTATTTAAAGGGAATTAGGTCTTGATGGATAAAATGCAGGATTAACCGGAAATTCTCTCCCAAATCAAAACCCTAGTCGATCAAATCTAGGTATGGGGGCTTGAGAGAATTTAGGAAAAAAGGAACAGAGATCCCAAAATCAAAACATCCAAAAGCTTAAATTCTTTTGAGCGCATACTCACTGTACGGAAAGGAAGAAGGATGTCTTCAAGAAATTCGTACGAATCAACGAGTTTCGAGCGCAATATTAAGTGTCGTTGTGGTTTCGTTGCACGGTTTGTACATCATATTCAAAAATGAATCCGGACAGAAGATTCTATGATGTAAGTATTGAACAGTATTTGGGAGGAAATTTACGGGTAAAAGTGTATTTTGTCAAGACCTAATTCCCTCCAAATACCCACACGTTAGTACTTTGTTTAAAAAAAAATAGATCCACGTGTGTATTACTGTTTGTATGACTGGTTATAGGCGGTTGGAGGACGAATACCATAATTTTTGGTAAGTTAAAAGATGAAAAATGGTTATAGGCGGTTGGAGGACGAATACCATAATTTTTGGTAAGTTAAAAGATGAAAAAAAAAATCAAAATTTAAGAGGACGAAAACTATAATTTTTGGTAAGTTAAAGAAAAAAAACAAAAATTCAAAATTTAAGAGGATGAAAATCAAAATCAACAAAACTTATAGGACAAAAATATGTATTTTCCTTATATCTCATCACACATGAGCTGTCCGCATGGAAGAATGAAAAAAATTGAAACTAGCTTATAAAAGCCAACTACGTACATCAGTGGGAATCCCTAAAAAAAACGGGGATGAAGACGGAAATTTTATTTTGCCCGGTAGATGGGGATGGAGATTATCCTTATAGTCTCTTCCTCCTCCGTCACTCGGAGATATGTTGGACCCATATCCTACTTTCTTGAGATTGACTTTATTATAAAAAGAATTATTTGTGTAATTATTTTCATGAATTCAATGACTTTAAAGTTCATGCTAGTAGGCAATATATATAAGGTCAATATTATTTGTGTAATTGAATGATTTGAGTTGAAAGAGGGCAGCCGCCTACTACAATACAAGTTGTCGTCCGGCATACTGTATACCTAGATATAGAAAGAAAAAAAGTATGCACTACATTCAAGAAACATAAAATTCAATTTTAGTGATAAATGTCTAGAGATATTAATAAAGAAACGTAAAATTCAATTTTAGTGATAAATGTCTAGAGATATTAATACGGACACTTTTAATGTTAACTGTGAAAAAATTGGCTGTGTATTCATAACTTAAGGCTCATTTGGTTCGTAAGATAAAAGTATCTATCCGCTAAAAATATGCATGTTTTTTTGCAGATAAATATTTTTATCTTACAAACTAAATGAGTCCTAAGTATGCAAATTAATCATTTCAAAATTCTAAAGTTAATTTAATTTCACAAGTACGCACGTCTCATGGGTTATAATAGTAATGGACTACACTACAAAAAAAAAAATTAACATTTAGTGATAAAATCCTATCATTATTGCTTCTATAGTTAAATATATTTAATAAGAGAAAAATTATTTTTAATGATAGAACCTGTCAATAAAGATCATTATTCTGTTATTAAAAAAATTTAGCTGGAGAAACTATAATGACATAATTTCTGTCATTAAAGGTCAATTTTCTAGTAGTGCTAATTAAAACGGTAATTGAAGAACACCACACTAGACATGGACTTCTACTCAGCGCGTGATCAGACGTCTATGGATTTGATTTTTGTCGAAATGTATTTTTCTTTTACAATTATTTTGCTTTGAATCTTGACTAATAAGAAATGGGACCGAAAATAATACTTGTATAACATAATATATTCCAACTGTTAGATCGTATAAATTCATTAAGTAGAATTAATTTATCGATCTACATGTTCTTTTATGCAGGTGCATGTGTAGAGGAGGCGAAAATCAGGTACCCTATCGTGGAATGAATTTTAAACACTACAAAAAAAAAAATATGCATTTTAGCGACCGCTTTTTGCTCGTTAATTAGGTTCTAATTACTGATCACGAGTCGCTAATATTAGCGATTGTTTTTTGGTGACGGTCTCAGATTAGCCTCCTCCAACATGAGTCGCATTTTGCACCTCACATGTAGAAAGGCGATCTTGCTCCTTTAGATACTCCAGGGGGAAATTTTATCTTTAGCCTCCTCCAACTCCTTAGCAGTGACTCCTGTCGCGCAGTGAAGCTTATGGTGTGTAGACTAGCAGGTGATCAGAGCAGTAGTCGACGTCTCGCCTTGAGGAGGGGCAGCAACTCCCCTTTGTTCCCTCTTCTTGAAAAGGTACACTTTTTACAACTCGACAAGGATAACCTTTTAAGTAATAACAGGAATATTTTTTCGTGATCAATAACTTTTTAAAATATACTTGATTCTTCCCCATGCACGGGGTGGTTGTAAATATTTATTTCGATAGAGACGAATTCAAAAAAAATTAATACGATGCATGGATCTCATGTAAATGTTTTTGTTTTATTAAAAAAAATATTGAACGCATTTAATTGTTAAGCTCTTCCACATAAAGGGGAGTGTTGTTTATAATTGCTTTAGGCTTTAAAAATTTGTAAATTTAATAATGAAGACTTAACCAATACATGAAAAAAAAAATCAACTTGTTCTAAAAAATTTGAAACCGCCCCCTAACTATGTTGGAAAATCAAAGATTAGTTTCTTACATCTTTTGGCTTGTCCTTTATTCTCTTATGTAAGAGTCCTTGTATGATTGCTAAGTAACAGTTTCTCTTGTTACCCGTGTTCATGGCATAACATCTACCATGTTAAAATTCTTTGCACATCATCTCAGCCCATTCTATTACGGCTGTTGAAATTGTGAGTTTCTTCATTAACAACCATTGAGGTCGTTGAGAAAATAATTCATATCCAACATTAACTAACTTTGTAACTTCTACCGAGAACAATTTAACTACAACTGCACCCATAAAAGAACCAAAAAGACAACAAATTTGTTTTTAATGTCATCACTGTTGGATTTTCAAATTGTACAAACACAAATTATATCAGCAAATTTCAACTGTACTTAATTAGCCTCTTTTAATAATAGCAAGTAGTCCTTTCATTTTGTCAAATTAATTGGAAGCTAAGGAGTCGTGAATACACATCATCATTTTCCAGCAGCTATGTGAAATGCTGGCATAATAGATTTTTTTTTAAGTCATGGCATGAAAGCAATATCAATTAACTTTTCTGTGTTTGACATCAAAGTGAAGCAATAAGAGAATCATATTTTGGAAATTTGACTACAAGTTCCCAACAGATTAAACAAACATGCACACAAATATGGATTTTGAATACTAATAATTGATCATATTCATACATAAATAAGAATCAAGATGAGGCACCTATAACAGACTGACATGAGGCTTGGGGAACAGGTCTAAAACTGAAGGTAGTCATGTTTGTAAATAGGTTATATTGCAAGGAACATGGCGGTAATGTACATACACAATCCACCAGTAAGCCTCTTTAACATCCACAGAAATAGCCTATACACCAATAGTAAGAGAGAAGTTCTTTTAGGTACCTTATTTTCCCATAGAAAAACTTTAATATCATGTATATAAGTTGTTGAATATGATAAAGTGATATAGGAAACTTGTATAATATATTTGACAGATCCATAATCTTCCCACCAAGAAAGATACTTGATCTCATAACACATTTGATTGTGATAGCTTTGCAGCTTTGCAAAGACATACTTACTCATTTTTAGATGGATTCTTTGATGAGCTAATATTAGCCAACTAATTTACCTACACACTGAAGTTCAGGAAAGTATTCCTACGTGAGATCAATGAGTACACTCAGGAACTGAATATATCAAAGTTCAATCTCCAGGGCAAGTTGGGGTGTAAATGAGTCAAGCTAACTCGCAATCTACTCGTGCTCGACTCGTAAAAAAATTGAAATCGACTCGAACTCGAGCTCAAGCTACTCGAGTAGCTCTCGAGTTCGAGTTTATAAATACTCGGTTCGAGAGGCACGCGAGTCTAATCGAGCTTGCATAATATTTAATATTTTTCTATTAATATTTTATATATAAAGTAGTTGTCGAGCTCGAGTCAAGCCGAGATTTAATTTTAGAAAAAAAAGAGCTACAATATATTTAAAATTTTATTTTATTAAAATAATAAAATTATCAAGTCGAGCCGAGCCTAGCCAAGCTCGAGTTTATCGAGTTCTTAGCCGAGTCGAGCTAAAAAAATCAAGCTCGATCGAGTTTGAATCGAGTTTCGAGCTTCGAGTATTGCTATCGAATCGAGTTCGAGCTCAGCACTACTCGACTCGACTCATTTACACCCCTAAGGCCAAGAAACTGAACACTTTCATGTTTTTTTATGTCATTTTAGTAGTCAATTTTTCATGTCATTGTATACATTTCGATTAAAGAATTTATTATATTTACTCAAATTTTCTAAGTGTCAGTCTAACCATTGAAAGATATCTATTTATATCCTCACTTCATTCACCTGTAGTGTCTCGTAAATGTAAAAACTATTAATCTAAAATATATCTTAGTTCACAAATATAAAGAAAAATAAAATATCATCACAAAAATTTGAGAATTTACCTGTGGAGGATTTAAAGACCTCCCTTCTTAATATTTTGTCAAGATAGAGACTGTCGTGGTTTCTTACAATGTCTTCTTTCCTTCTTTAGTTTGCATCCTTCCATCGTTGTAGATTTGCTTTCCATGTTGCCTACCCTTCTCCACAACTACTTCCAACACCTTCTTTTCCTTAGCAACCTTCTCACTATTGCACTGAGTACAACGATCCTTATCACTAACAGTTTCATAGGTAACCTTGCACTCACTGAAAGGATGTTGCATCTGCTGGATCATTGAAGTGCTAGAAGTCTAATAGAGACTTTCATCCAAGATCCTTCATAGCCAGAACATATCACTGAAGCTCCAGATTTTGACCCCTTCCTGCAGATATAAGACTCTGCATCAATAAGCAAGTTGCTGGATTATTAATGTGCATCACAGCAAAGTTCTCACCCCTTGCAATTAGGGCAGAGCACATTATGATGAAAGAGATAGATTCTTTGAGGTCCCATTGTACATGTCATCAAGGAAAACATTGAGAGGGTGAATAACTTCTTCTTCCCTTCTTTGCCTCCTACCTCTGTTGCTTCCACCACCTGAAGCCAATAAATAATTTAATCGTGTTTTTCTATCACATGAAAATAAGGTAATATAAAGAGTAGCTTATCAAGTGCTTACCTCCAAATGGGTTGCCACCAAAAAAGGATTCAAAGATGTCAAAGGGGTTGTGACCTCTGCCACCTCCACACCCTATTCCTTCATTGAGAGCATCCTCATCATATTGTTCATAGATCTCTTGCTTCTTGGGATCTCTCAAGACCTAATAAGCTTGTACAATCTCTAATACAGAAATAAAAAATTTTGATTCTTGAAGTTTTTTTCTACGATTTATGCATGAAGATGCCAGATATAGTTGTAGACATATATGATCAGCAATAAGAATTTGCTGCCATTAAATTATAGTTAATAAAAAATGGATTTTCGACAAAGAATTGGTGTCAGTGTCTACTGTAGGTTAAGAAGAGAACATGAACAAAATAGAAATCACATTATTAATGTGGCATCCAATAAATAATCTTAGAACATCATCAATTAAGTTTGAAGAACATAAAATTACCAAAGTTTATACAAATTTCACGATAAACTGGTCCGTTCCTGACCGGCCTGAGTTCCCATTCTTTCTCGCGAGCTCCGGTAGCATCGTTTTACTCATTCTAGTGTTCTTTCTCCTGTTCTTTGACTCTCTATTTCTGATTATATTTTTTCTGGGCTCTTTGTTTCTGGCATAATTATTTCATTCTTTCCATTTTTCTCTCATTAACTATCTTGACAGTGCTGTCAAATACCTTTCCATCTACCTAATTTCCTATATAAGTCATAAGGAAATACCTTTCATATAAATATACTCTTGGCAGCATAAAGGATACATTATAGATGCATAGAGTATCACATATATATCTTCTTTGAGGTCCCATTGTAGTCTTCAAGGAAAACTTTGACAGGGTGAATAACATCTTCTTCCTTTCTTTGCCTCCTATCTCTGTTGCTTCCACCACCTGAAGCCAATAAAAAATTTAATCGTGTTTTCTATCACAGGAAAATAAGCTAATACAAAGAGTAGCTTATCAAGTGCTTACCTTCAAAGATGTCAAAGGGGTTGTGACCTCTTCCACCTTCACCCCTATTCCTTCCTTGAGAGCATCCTCACCATATTGATCATAGATCTCTTGCTTCTCGGGATCTCTCAAGACCTAATAAGAATAGGTCTGAAACTGAAGGTAGTCATGTTCGTAAATAGATATATTGCAAGGAACATGACCGGTAATGTCCATATACAATCCATCAGTAAGCCTCTTAACATCCACAGAAATAGCTTTTACACCAATAGCAAGAGAGAGAAATTCTTTTAGGTACCCTATTTTCACATAGAAAAGCCAGAAACTGAACATATCAAAGTTCAATATCCAGGCCAAGAAACCGAACACTTTCATGTTTTTTTATGTCATTTTAAGTAGTTAATATTTCACGTCATTGTATGCATTTTGATTAAAAAATTTCTTATATTTACTCAAAATTTCTAAGTGTTAGTCTAACCATTGGAAGATATCTATTTGTCCTCACTTCATTCACCAGTAGTGTCTCATAAATGTAAAAACTATTAATCTAAAATATATCTCAGTTCACAAATATAAAGAATAATAAAATATCAACACAAAAATTTGAGAATTTACCTGTGAAGGATTTGAAGACCTCCTTTCTTAATACTTTGTCAAGATAGAGATTGTCATGGTTTCTTACAAAGTCCTTTTTCCTTCTTTAGTTTACATCCTTCCATCGTTGTTGAATTGCTTTCCATGTTGCATACCCTTCTCCACGACTACTTCCAACACCTTCTTTTCCTGAGCAACCTTCTCTCTATTGCACTGAGTATAACGATCCATATCACTAATTGTTTCATAGGTAACCTTGCACTCATTTAAAGGGTGTTGCATCTGCTGGATCATTAAAGGGCTAGAAGTATGATTGAGACTTTCATCCAAGATCCTTGACAGCTAGAATATTTCACTGAAGCTCCAGATCCTAACCCCTTCCTGCAGATATAAGACTCTGCATCAATAAGCAAGTTGTTGGATTATTAATATGCATCACAGCAAAGGACTCACCCCTTGCAATTAGGGCAGAGCACATTATGATGAAAGAGATAGATTCTTCGAGGTCCCATTGTACATGTCTTGAAGGAAAACTTTGAGAGGGCGAATAACATCTTTTTCCCTTCTTTGCTTCCTACCTCTGTTGCTTCTAATCAATTTTTTTTGTTTGAAAGTTAATTTATTTTACTATTCATAAGAAACTTGACAAAAAAATCACATAGAACTATAGAAGAAGGCAGATTAAACGTCAAAATAAATGAAATATAATTCTCTCTCTCTGGACGTAGACGAAATTGAAAACTCTATTGTCCAGATGTAATAGAGTTTCCATGTAATAACTCTTTTGAGTGCTTGAAAACACCATAATAGAAGAAATCAAACATAATCACTGCAAAAGAGAAATAGTAATAAAAATAGATCACCCGAATGATTTAATAACTAAACTTACTGTGACTGATGACAGATGGAATCAATCTAGAGAAAATACTGCAAGTAAACTTTGTGCTCATCATCATCCAACTGTTTAAGACAATTCTTCCTATATTAGTCATATGCAAATACCTTTCATATAAATATACACCTGGGAACATAAAGGTTATATAGATGATCAAACAATAATGATCAAAGAAAAATAAGGGAGTTGCTAGAAAAATAAAAATTGAACCCCACAAACATTCTTAAAATATTCTTGCAAGATTCAATCAGAAATAAAACTTACTTGAAAATGGGATCCCAATCACTTCTCCAGAAGAATCTTCGACTGCTCCCAAATAGTCTAACAACAAAATATATTCTTATAAAGAGAGGCAATATAAATAACCCTCCACTCAAAGCATCCCAATCAACAGAATTTGTAATGACCTAATATAATAGCGGGCGCACAGAGATATCTCAGTTAGAGGATACCTTGGAATGCCTTGGGAAAGGTCGAGGTGCGCACCGCGAGGTCCGAACTCATCCCCGTCTGGAGAGGCCTCGATCACTTGTCCGAATTCTTGGAAGCTCTCCGTAGTTGCTTCAATTGGCTTCAGCCTAATCACTGCCAGAGAAGAGGAAGCCACCGTGGAGCCGTTGGAAGTTCCTGACGCCATCTGATTACGGTACGACAATGAGAATACCAAAGATTTCCAGTATGTTGCTTGACTTTTTTAGAAGGGAAAATGAAGGAGCAGACGAACGTTTTCTAATTCTTCAATTGATTGTTACTAATTTATTAATCATCAATAAATTTTTATTAAGTGTGGTGAGAGTACTACATTTTAGAAAATAAGTTGTGAATTATGCTTTATTATTTGAAAGGACACATGGCAGCCGTAGAAGACTCCACTTGGCAGTGTTTAGAGTATGCCGTCTCTACTTTTAGGGCATCTCCAACAATGTCCTCTATTTTGAAATACTCTATCCTTCATTTTGAAGGATTTTGAAGGATAGAGTCCTCTATATCAAAAATCTTCTCCAACAACAACACTCTATATTATTATATTTTCTAGAAAAAAGAAAAGAAAATGACAATATTGTAATTAAAACCATCCTCCAAAATAAGGATGTAGTACTCCAAATATAGAGAATTTTGAATGATCCTTCATATGATTTTTAGAGTATTGTTGGAGAGGTAAAATACTCTAAATTCAAGAGTATCCTCTATTTTGGAGGATTGTTAGAGATGCCCTTATAATATAAGATTAAGTGTGGTGAGAGTACTACATTTTAGAAAATAAGTTGTGAATTATGCTTTATTATTTGAAAGGACACATGGCAGCTGTAGAAGACTCCACTTGGCAGTGTTTAGAGTATGCAGTCTCTACTTTTATAATATAAGATTTGATTTTATAATATAAGATTTGAGTTGCAATTATACAAATGAGTAAGTTTATTATGTATAAAGTACACCGTAAAATTCAAGTGTATTTTTTAAAATTTACTCCTGTTATTATAGAAAGGTTATCTTTATTTGTACTGAAATTCATTTAACTTGTGATTTATTTTTTTAAATATACTTAAATTGCATATATGAGGTTAGAATGTAGCCTTAGTCTTGTATTAACATAGTGCACTGTACAACTCAAATATACTTTTAAAAAATTATAATATTTATTATTGAAAAATCATATATATACATTTTCTAGTAATAAAATAAGTAATTTTTTAATAATATTTTGTATAATTTTTAAAAACATACTTAAATTGCATAAACATAAAAACCATTATATAAAACACAAAACTCACAATATATATTGCCCTGGAGCTATCATCATAGATTTGAGTCACCTTGGGGCTTGGAGCAATGGCAAAAAAATTAATAACAAATCAGATCACATTAAAAAATAAAAAAGTAGCTCAATTATTTAACATAAGCCAAACAAAAGATGGGCCAACACAATTTTTCATCTGGCCTATTTCTAACTTGGGCTTAAGCTCAAACAGATTTTTAAACAAAAAATTATGTACGGCCCGGCTATATGCATCTCAATTACGAGGAAATACTCCTACCTCAAATACGGAGTCGGATCCCCTCCATTTAATATTTCCCCAAATTACTCCATTTAATGTAAATATTATTATTATCATGGATATATATGTATAATTAAAATAATTAATATATATATACATGGAATCCATGATAATAGGTGACATCAATGTTTTCATAACCGGACCGGTGATCAAACCGGATAGAGCACCAGTTGCCGGTTCAACTGGTCCAACCAGTTGGACCGGCGGTCCAACCGTTAAAATCATTTCAGTCTATTTTTAATATTATATATACATTTATATTTTAAAAAATTAAATTAAATATTTTCATATAAAAAATTAATAAATTATAAGTTATAATTGAAATAAATTAATAATACATAAACAATTAAAATCAGAATACTAAAAATAACTCAAATTGTAATACCAAATTGTAATCCATGACATGTGTTCATAACTAATGTATAAGTAAAATCTCAAATTAAAATATTATTATAAAAATTTAGAATATATAAATTGTATAATAAATTAATTTTGGGTTTGGAACATTTAGAGCACCAGTTGCCGGTTCAACCGGTCCAACCAGTTGGACCGGCAGTCTAACCGTTAAAATCATTTCAGTCTTTTTTTAATATTATATATACATTTATATTAAAAAAATTAAATTAAATATTTTCATATAAAATTTTAATAAATTATAAGTTATAATTGAAATAAATTAATAATACATAAACAATTAAAATCAAAATACTCAAAATAACTCAAATTATAATATCAAATTGTAATTCATGACATGTTTCATAACTCATGCATAAGTAAAATCTCAAATTAAAATATTATTATAAAAATTTAGAATATATAAATTGTATAATAAATTAATTTTGGGTTTGGAACATGTCTTACAATTTAATTTAATAAAAAAATTAGAAAAAAAATAAAAAATAAAAGAAGGCCGGTTTTTACCGGTTTTGGGCGTTTTTTCCGATTCAACCGTAAAAACGGTTTTTAGAGGATAACCGAACCGGTTCTATGGCCGGTTCCCGGTTCAATCGGTTTTCAAAAACAATGGGTGACATTTACATTGAATGAAGGAAAAGAAGGAAATATTAAATGGAGGGGATCCAAATCTCCCACCCTCATCATTTAATTTAGTTTTCCTAAAACTCCCTCCCTTATAAGTTTTGGCACTAATATTAACAAAATATAAAAATATTGATATTATATAGAATATGATGAAAAAATATTAAAAAATAAATAAATAATAATTTTTAGAAAAATTAAAAATAATATATATATATATATATATATATATATTTACCTGACTCGATTGGATATTTATTTTAGGACTTAGTCTTGTATGCACCAGTTACACCGTGCAACTCAAGTTCATTTTTAAAAAGTTACACAAAATACTATTAAAAAATTATACATGTTATTACTGAAAATTGTATCTTTAATAGTGTAACTTTTTAATAATAAATAATGTAATTGTTTAAAAATATACTTGAATTGTACGGTGTAATTAGTGCACAGGAGATTTACTCTTATTTTAGTGGTCTTAAAAATAATTAAAAAATTAAGAGAGAGCGGAGAAATTATCTGACTCGTTTTGAATTTTTATTTTAGTGGTCTTAAAAATGGTTAAAAAATTAAGAGAGAGCGAAGATTAAAATATCTCCTATCTGATGGGTGTATCTTCTAATGATGATGGTAAATATAATGGGTACATTTTTCTGTTTTCAATTAGCAGGAAATTATTTATATATTTATTTTTATTACATCCTTCATTCCTCCTAAAACCCTTGCTATGGCCTCAGCCGCTGACGGAGGAACAAAACCTGCTGGCATGGAGGCTCTTCACCGCCTGAAAACAACAGAACCGCCGCTCTACCTTACGCCGTCGCCGGAACTATCTAAGGCGGCTCGACTAGCGTCGGAATACTTGTTCGCCTCTCTCAATCCATATGCTCCTAAATCTCCCTTCAGTCATCTATTGGTTGAAGGTTTTGATGCTGAGCAGATATGGCAGCAAATTGACCTCCAAGCGCAGCCTTTGCTCTCCTCCCTCCGCCGTCAAGTAAGAAGTTTCGAGAAGAATCCCAAAGAAATTGAAAAGCAATTCAATTTGGGGAAAGATAGTGGAAGACAAGTTAGTTTTCAAGAAGAAATTGGAAAAATCAAAGAAAACGATGGGTTAGAAAGTGAAAGTGGAAGTGAGGGTTTGGATGATGATGACGAGGAGTTGGAAGAAGACAATGATGAAGAAGGAGAGGAAAGTGATGAAGGGGAGGAAAGTGGTGAAGAGGATGAAAAAGAGATGGAGAATGAGGATAGAGAAAATGGTAATGGGGTAGAGGATAAGTTTCTGAAGATAAAGGAATTGGAGGAGTATCTGGTGGAAGATGAGGCAAGAGAATATGGATTAAAGAAGGAGAAGAAGAGCAAGAGGAGAAGGGTTGAATCTACCGACGAGAGTGATGAGGATGAAGACGAAGATGCTGATGAAGAAGAAGAGGAAGAGGATGATGAGGTATGATTGAGATAATTTATTGTTGAGTTTTGAGATTTCTATTTGGATTGCTTTCGCTAGTGTTATTTAGCTGCTTTTGGAATATCTTTGAACTAATATTTACATTGGTGATGGCTATTAAAGCTTGAAGAAGGCGGCAGTGATGATGGCATGGAAAATGCAAGGTAACCCTTGATTTATTTCTATTTTGCTTCTCTGCTAAGTAGCATCCAATTAGGGTACCAGATGAAATGAAATTAAAGAACAAATGTCAAAAATGTGAAGATATAGTTTGATTTGTTAGTTTGAACTTCATGCTTTGAAGTAATGGTAGTTCCTGGTTAATGCATTGAAGGAATTAAAGCACAGAATGCATTTCTTTCTGTCTTTTGGTTTATATATGCTACACATCTTAAAGATGGCTTGATTGTACTATTTTTGGATTCAGGTATGAAGACTTTTTTGGTGGTAACAAAACAAACCAGAAGAAAAAATCCAAATATTCTGGATCAGATCACATGGATGAACCTGGCAACAATAATGCCAATCAGGTTACCTGTATTATCCCTGCATGATCTACATGTAACTAGTTTCACTGTACCCCATCCCCTTCGTTTATACCAATTGATGTTCTTATTCTTTATCCTGTTCTTTTAAATCTACAGAAGAAATCAACCCATGAAAAAGAGCTAGAAAAACTCCAATCTGAGATAGACGAAATGGAGAAAGCAAACTTGGAACCAAAGACATGGACTATGCAGGGCGAGGTGAAGTTTATCGACTTCAATTTTTCCCTCTACTTTCAGTTAACATGTACTCTTTTCACTATACAAAACAAGAGACCTGGAATGTTGTTCTTGAAAAGAGTATAGACTTGAAAAGAGTGTTCATTGGTTTACATGATCCCAGATAACTGCTGCTAAAAGACCAAAAAACAGTGCCTTGGAAGTTGATCTAGATTTTGAGCATAATGTTAGACCCGCTCCAGTTATCACAGAAGAAGTCACTGCATCGCTTGAAGAATTAATTCAGAAACGTATACTCGAGGTATATCACATGTCTATGCTTTGTCTTATTTTTTGTTGGGGAAGCTTGCTAGTATCACCTTAATTAGCTTGATCTTCAATATAATTTGATAGGAATTAGCTTTCTAGTCAATTTGGCAGTTACTATGTTAGTGCTATTTTCTGAAATTTTGCAATATTTGATTCTTATGATAAATTTGTTAGTGTGAGCGTTTGGTTTTTCCTGTTTTTGTGTTTTTAAGATGAATTATTATACTTATGTCAACTCAATAAGCCTCCTCTAAAGGTGTACATTAGGTGTGCAAAGTTGAAGGAATCCAAATGAGAAGATTTGTCATTATCTTTTATTTATGTTTTTCAGAGTCATTGTTTATTTCCTTTCCATACGTAATTAGTTGTGTTAAGTGGGCTTTGTGCATGGGCCTTGCTAAGGATTTTGGATTGTGAACCTACATATTTATTCCTGGGATTTTTTTGCCCTAGGAGTTTTATGCAGAAATTATATTGAGAGCACCTTTGGCTTGCGGCGGAGAATTCGTTTTCTGAGGTCCTCTGAGGAATTTGAGTGTGTGTTCTTTAATTGTTACCTTGCCTATATCTCTGAATTCGGATCTTTCAACCATGCTCTATAATTCCTTGTTTCACTGTTTTGGAGTGAATTAAGATTACTTTTTTGTGAACCATGTTCAGGGCCGATTTGATGATGTCCAGAAGCCACCTACATTATCAAACAAGGCACCAAGAGAGAAGAAAGAGTTGGTAATTATTATCCCTGAAACTCGAGTCTCTCTAGTCCATTTAATTTTTTTTTTAAATTAAACTTTGAAATATTTTCAGGATGAGAATAAGAGCAAAAAGGGCCTTGCTGAACTTTATGAGGTGAGTTATTTGAGTTGGAATAGATATGCATTCTTTTGTGATTATGAGTCTTCTTTTCCAATCTGTAGTATATTATAACTTCTTGAATAGAGGAGCTTTTCTTCCCTTTCATCTTTTATAGATACTGAGTAACCTCCTTTCCACTATTCCGATGCAGGATGAGTATGCCCAGAAGACTGGCCTTGTATCTAACGTGATGACTTTCTCCGATGAACAAAAGAAAGAAGTGCGTGAATTACGTTTGGTTTCTTACTTTTTAATTAGCTTACCATGCGCAGTCCTATGTTTTCTGTCCATGAGATGACTTTTTCAATATTTCCACAGAAATTAGATTATATGATTAACAAATTTAGTTAGTGATGCAACTCTTATGTAAATTCTCAGGCAAATTTGCTATTCAAGAAACTGTGTGTGAAGTTGGATGCTCTATCGCATTTCCACTTCACTCCCAAACCGGTAATGCTTCTTGCATTAGTGATAAATTTTTATTTATTTATGAGAGATCTTAATGAATACTTTTGGTATGTAATAAACTCGAGCAGGTTATTGAAGACATGTCCATACAATCAAATGTCCCTGCCCTAGTAATCGAAGAGGTAAATATTGGGCTCTTAGATTTTCTCTGTTCATTTTATTGCATTAATATATCCGGTGATCTGCTGTAGTAACATGTTTTCTGTCCATAGGTTGCGCCAGTGGCGGTGTCAGATGCAGCTATGCTTGCCCCTGAAGAAGTGTTTACTGGTAAAGGAGACATTAAAGAAGAAACGGAGCTAACAAAGGCAGACAGGAAGAGGAGAAGAGCGAAGAAGAAAAGACAATATAAAGGTGAAATATTAACTCTAGTTTCGTATAAGTTAAATTTAAAATAAAATGACGAGCTAATTGATTTATGGTTGAATCAATTATAGCTGAGTCTGTCAAACGGATGGGTGTAAAGGCACAGCTAAACACATTGAAGAACGAAGAAAAAGGTAATATTGTCATCCTGAGTGTTTTTTGGTTGTAATTTGGAGATTGTAATCAAAATCTATTTGTCGATTCTTGCCAAAATTACAGGCAACGAAGAGTCATGAGTTGCTTAACAATTTATCGAAGTGATTCTTCCTTGCATTCCACAAGCTGTGGTCGCCCTCGACTTCCAGTCGTCTTTAGGAGAAGAAGAAATAGCCAAGGAACGGCACTGAAGCAGAGGATGGAAGACTTGAAGTATTTTGTTACATCCCACCCTAATACGAAATTTTTTTGTATCAGTAATCTTGATTTTGTTTTTAATCAGAAAGGTTCCTACTAGTATTGATTGGGATCCAAAGATTAATTCAGTCATTCTAAATATTAAATATTAATGCACCTATACAAGTTGTTATTTTCTTTGTATCCATATGGTTTGTCTTCTTTAGAACATAAATTGTTGGGACATGGGTTAATTCTTCTGTTATTATACTTTTGTTTAACCCAAACTGTTATATATATATATATATGAAGAAAGAAAAAAGTGTATTTATTGGATCAAATGAATTGTATTTGTTTTGTGGTGAAATAGTAAGGTTTATTCTTTACTAAAGAGGGGTATAATTTTTTTTTAACTTTATGCTAATAATTTTACTTTTTTGTTAAAAAAAAATTAATTTTGAACCTATTTTTAATACACTATAAATCAAATTATTTGTCTTTTAAAATATTTAATGGTAATTTATATATTGCGTAAATAAAAAATAAAATTTAAATGTTAAATATATATTTTATTATTTAAAAGTGATTATTTATTGATTTTAGTTATACGATTGAAATTTAAATATTTTACAATAAGTCTTAGTTTTGTATGCACCAGGTGAACCGTGCAACTCAAGTATATTTTTAACAAGTTATATTATTTATTATTGAAAAGTTACACATGTTATTAGTGAAAAATGAATTTTAGAGATGTATTTCCAGTAATAACATATGTAACTTTTTAAAAATACACTTGAGTTGGACGGTACATTTGGTGTACAAGAGACCTACTTTTTTTACTAAGATTGTGTAAATTACGTCACAATAAGATTATTTTATAAATTTTAGTACATAATAAAAATTATATGATTGATTATATATTTAATGCTCCCATATACGAAATAATATTTTCATATTAAAAAAATAATGATTTTTTTTAATAAAATAAATAGGTAGATTGATAAAATAAATTTAATTTATATGTATTTTAATCGGTAAAATAAGTCTTTTTCACAAAAATTAGCTATCAAATATTATTTAATTAAAATATCTATTATAATTTTTTAATTTATATAGTTTTACGTTCAAATTTTATAATAATCGCTAGTTCTAACTAAATCATGGGGTTCTGATCCTTTTGGTGCAATTGTACTTATGAATTGTACTATATTTACTTAGACTGACTTTATTGGTGACCTTTCTCTAGATCACTACAGAAATCAAGACAAAAAAATAATACTCCCTCTGTCCTAAGATAAATTTCACACTTTCCTTATATGATGTTCCAACTCTTTTTTCACACCCCAAAAAAAGAAATAACTCACACTCATAAAAGTTAATAAAGTACATATTTTATATTTTATTATTTAACTTTACACTCACATACATCATTTTTTCTTAATTTGCGTAAAACTCCACCTATGAAGAAAATGTTGGGACGGAGAGAGTAATAAAAAATAGAAATTCAACCTCCTTTGATCAACCTAGGTCAACGGACAAGCCTAAGGTGAGGAAGGATAAAATGTGATCAGTGGATTGCTATTATTGGTTATGTGAATTTTTTTATATAACTAAAATCGTATATATATGAAGATAATGTATGTTGATAATCTTGTTGAAAGATAGAATTATGTGGTTTAATGTATAAGATTTCCAAATAAAATTAGACTTGGAATAGTATTGAAGAAGTTGGCGATCAAATTAGGTAGCGTATACAAAAATTAGACATAATAACCTTGCTTTTTCCCTTGAACACTTGAAAATAGACCTATTAGGTGTTTACATATGTACAGACAAATTCTAAGCATGATGTGGCACATACTTGCTTCACCATTTAAGTTAATGACAAGTGTCCATTTAAGATGAGCACTAATTTTTTACTTAGTCACTAAATAATTTTCGCAGGCTCAGTTGCTCGCTGAGGCCTCTCTGGTGATGTTCGATCGACTCTGCTTTGATATTATAGCTTGGATATTCATATTATTTCATGAGCGAGCATCTTTGGTTGGACTTAGTGCTTCTGGTAGGCACATCTTTAATGATAGCGAGTAACATCTTGTTTATATGTACTTGGGTTGTCCAGGTGGCAAGTAACTTTCTCACTAAGTTACTTGCCTCTTTTGTCTTGTCAAGGAGGAAAACAACTTTTTCATGAAATTGTTTGCCACGTCAGTAATACTATTCCAGCTGGCCGATCAACTTCTCATGCTAACTTGGTCACCTTTTCATTTAATCGTTCGCTCTTTGCACTAAAATTCTCCCTTAATTACAATTAAATAACTTGTCTAATTACATTGCCTATCAACAATGTATATTAAAAAATAAAAAAGATATCAAAATTCATAAAATAAAATTTTCTATAAATAAATTTAATATCGGAATATTTTGAAATAAAAACAAAATTTCTCTCTTTTCTGAGCACATAGGTTAAGCCGTTAAGATATAAGCATATATACTACGATTTGATTACATAGGTTAGGCTTTGATCAAAAATTAGAAGCCTTTGGATTTATTGAAACGACGACGTTCTAATCTAGATTCGCTTCATTAAGGGTATGTTTGTTTTGAGACTACCACGGATGGACGTAGGACTTTGCGATCACGTCTCTACACGAGTTTGGGATGTAACATCCGGATTTCACATCTCAAACTCAATCCACACCTAAAAATAACTATTAAACCTATTATTACACTTTCCAACACTACACTCATAAAATACCTATTATACCTATTATTATACCTATAAAATCAATCATTATCACACTTTGATTTGACATAAAGTAACATCCTACCCTACTAAAATCCCAAAACAAACACACACTTTTACTATTCATCAAGATTTTCACATCTCAGGATTTCAAAGTCATGACTTCCCACGACCCCCTTAATCCTAAAACAAACGTACCCTAAATGTTAAAACAGATTTGATAAAACAACCACGCTTTAACATAGAAACCGACTAATGTAGTCTTGGGCACCATTTTCTGATGTAGTCTTCTTCGGCGACGTGATCCTTCGGTCAAATCAGCGCCGCCGACCACGCAGGCGAGTCGCCGAGTGAGAATTCTTCCCACGTATACCTACATACCCATATCCTTCCTAGTTTACGTTTACAATTACAGCTCTATCGTTGATCACGTGACTGAGAAAAGTCAACAATGGGATTGTTCACCTACACAGTCGCCGGCGGTGCTCTAATTCTGATCGGTGCGTGGGAATCACTCACATCCGCCTCCGAATCCCTCGAAAAAATCCCATCGGCATTTTCGTCATCGCAGTTGCCGCAAAATGTTAACAGATCAAATCCCAAGACGGCGTCGTTCTCCTCAACTGTCACGTTTCTGTTGATCTCTATACTGTCTACCCTCTTCATTGCCAACTCCTTTATCTCGTTATCAGACGCCGTCAGTTCCAAAGATAACATGGGAGTCGCTCTACAGCTGGAGGTAATCACTATTGCGCTTCTTTTTCTCCTCTATTCTGGTTTAGGCATTTTGTCGAACATTAAGGAGTCATTTCGATTTTCTCCAAAGTTGCTCAATGTGATATGCGTGTTTGCTTTTGGGGAGGAATTCTTGTTGTTCTATACACAAAATAAGGATCCTAGTGGAATTGAGAATCGTTATTATGATCTGATTTTAGTTCCCGTTGCTATATGTCTATTTTCCACCGTGCTTGAGTTAAAGAGCTCAAAATCGAATTATCCGAGATTGGGGCGTGGCATAGGGTTAGTCTTACAGGGAATGTGGATTCTGCAAATGGGTTTTTCGTTTCACTCGAGTTTGATTGCGCATGGGTGTTCTCTGAATGAGAGGAGCAGGGGCAATTACACCATTAGGTGCAAAGGGCATCCCGAGTATCATCGAGGGCGTGCCATTGCCGTGCTACAGTTTAACTGTCATCTGGCTCTTTTAGTTACTATCTCTATCGGAGTGTACTCGATCTTCTGTAAGAAATTTGGGATTAATCGGGAGTTCATGCGTTATAAACCCCTTGGACTTGGAGATGGAGGGGAGAATAACCATGCACAGTTCACTTTGAATTCAGATGATGATGATGATGATGAAGATAGGATTAAGGAGGTGAGAAATGTGGAAATGCAGAAGGTTATCGAGGTGGCTCCCGAGTCCCCAGTCAATGGTCATAATTCTCATCCTTGATGGTGGTTATATGCAATATATATTTGGTGAAGAGTTTGGCTATTCTTTATCATGTAGTAAATGTTGTATAACTTGGTTTTGTTTTACACGAATTGTTTTAGAGAAAAATTCTGTAGTTCATCCTATAAGTGTTGTGGTACATTTAACATCTCATGAGCGTTTTGCATTGCTTATTGTCATCCTTGGTATGGTATTTGACATTCACCCAGTCATTGGGCAGTTGTATTCTTTATCATGTAGTAAATGTTGTATAACTTAGTTTTGTTTTACACGAATTGTTTTAGAGAAAAAATCTGTAGTTCATCCATAAGTGTTGTGGTACAGTTATCATCTCATGAGCGTTTTGCATTGCGTATTGTCATCCTTGGTATGGTATTTGGCATTCTCCCAGTCATTGGGCAGTTGTATTCCGATTTTTCTGTTTACAGTGATTGGATTTTTAAATCAGCTATCCGAATTTGTAGTTTGAGTTAACCCTCTGCATCCACAGAACTATAGAAATGAATATCAGAGTAATCAATTTGAATATTTTGATGGATTAGATGGTGGTCAAAATGACAAGCTGCTGGGACTAAAATCGAATAATCCCAAGCTGCTAATATATTAGGCCGAAATATTGTTAGTACTTCGTTCAAGGTTTTTTCTTTCCAATTCCACCTGTGGAAGTACTAAAAAGGACTATGTTTTATATCTGTTATATTATTGTTCTGCAGTGTAATTGTCTCTGTCTCGTTTCGCCATTATGTGCTGTTTTTGGGTTATAAGTTGCTAGCTTTGGAAGCCATATAACCACTTTCTGATAACAATACCTGTGGGTGAAGTGTGTAATGGTGTTACATTAACTGAATTCGTATTAGGTGTTATTACAGAAGTTGGGAAAGACCTGTGGTCTTGCTATGTGAAAACTGACTGTAAAATGATCAAGTGTGGAAATTACCTGATGAGAACTTTTCTAAGAGCAGTCATAATCACTTTTACGGCCCGCTTCGTTTGTGACCATGAACGAGAATACGAATGATAACACACTACTTATAATCGTATTGTTTGTGTTTTTAACGAGAATGAGAATTGATTATTTTGTGGAATGGGATTTGAGGATTCCATGATTTCCGAGATATCAGCTTATGTTTTTGGAAATAGCAGGAGCTATGTTGCACGGGTGATGATACGTAGATGCGGGTGAGATACGATACGAGTTCGGGGATACGAGTTTTTTAAAAAATTAGGGTGCGATTCGTTAAGGATACGTCTATTTATTTATATTTTATTAGATATAATATCTAAAAAATATAATTTTTATAAAATATTTATATTTTTTATCACCTAAAATTTGAGTATATTCAATAATATAATATAATTATGTAAAAAAAAAATCATTTCGAATTACATTAGTTCAATACATAAATCATAGTAGTAAATTCAATTTAAAACATGTGTTACACTATCAATTTAACTTATACGAAATAATAAAATTCAGTTTAAATAATATATTCAGTGCTTATAAATAGGATTCGTGGAGTGGATTCGAGAATCCGTTAGCTGGATTCGCCACGTGGCAAAAGGATTTGCCACGTGGAGAATCCGACACGAGAATTCAAGAATCTTACCCTTTTTAGGGTGCGGGTGCGAATCCGATACTGCATTGTAACATTTTTAGAAGAATCCGTGCATCATAGAGCATGAGTGAGATAGTTTACAGAGTGATGGTTGGTGGTGGAAAGGGGATAGGTTCAGTCAATGCACCGCCGACGGTGGTGCCGTGGTGGTGTTTCAGGGAATTCGACGTCGAGGTGGAGGCTACTGGTAAATACTTGAACTAAGAATGTTGTGTGGTTAGATTAGAAGTATGTGCCAGCTTCAATGACGAGTTATATAAATAAAATGATTGTTTATAAAAATATAGAATATTTTGACATGATAATAAATAATTGGCTAAAAGGCATGCTTAGTAAAATTGGACGAGGGTAATTAAAGTGATAATAAAAAATGTATGATAATAATAACAGTTAATGTGAATAAAATATGGTTTATAATTCTATTTTTTTTTTTACATGAATAAGGTAATTAGTATTCTATTTAATTACACTTCTTTCATGTTATAATTACTCTTACTAATCATTTTATATGTTACAACCAACATACTATTTTTTAAATTAAATCACAATACCTATGTTATAAGACTTATAGTCATTATAAAGACATTCATTTATCAATATATAGAGGCGGAAGCAATATAAAGAATTGAAAAATAAATTCAAACACAGTTAAGGACATGTTTTCAACCTAAAAGTGTTGAATTTTTTTTTAAATTAGTAAAAGATAATTATTTTTTAAAAAAAAAAAATACTTCTATCATTTCTGTAGAGGTTGAAAACAGGTACTAAAACGATAAACAATGTGTAAATTACTTGTATACTATAATACTAGAGTACTCATGCCGTTTACTTCATGAAAAACAATAAATTTTAAGTATATTAATTATGTCTAATGTAAATACTTTATGCAGAATATAAAAGGTATGAGTTTTTTAAGTATTAATTTTGGATGGTACAAATTATATTAATTAAAAAAATGAGTTAAAAGATAATTATTGTTACTAAAAAATGTTACTATTAGTTATTATATTAATAAAAATAATCATTTCTACGTTATTTATTTCACATCTTTAATCCATTAAAACCTTAATTATTACTAATACGGATCAACGTAAAATAATTGGTAGTAGAAAATTAGAAATATTACTATTCTCAACGTGTGTTGTGGTTCTCCTCAACTCCATATTTTACACCACTCTTTGAATTTCTGAAGTAAATCCACAAAAAATTCGTTCATCATCTCCGAACGATTTTCCGGTGTCGATTTGAGAATTGCAAATAATAATTTCCGCCATGACAGCTCTCCAAGCTTCCACTTCATACAGCCTCGGGTTCAGCATTTCATCCGACGCTCCGCCACCGGGGCTTTCGCGTCACGCCATCGTAGCTAAAGGTATTCTTAAATTAACCATGAGCAGTAGTTGAATTTAATTTGGAATCACTCGCGGGAACTGAATCGATGTGGATCGCTTGTGCGGGATTTTAGTTGAACCAACGGAGAAGTCAGTGGAAATAATGAGGAAGTTCTCGGAGCAGTATGCCCGGAAGTCCAGCACTTATTTCTGTGTCGATAAAAGTGTGACCTCTGTTGTTATCAAGGTATATTCGTAGGGTTACTCGGATTCGTCTTGCTTTTGCCTATTTCTGTGAGAATTAAGAGTAATTAGCACGTCCTCGGACAGTGGTTATATAAAATAAATGGAAATAGTTTAGGTCGAATGTTAATGATTTTCTCTCGTCAAATCTGGTGTTTCATGCTTGTTATTGTGGATGATTGCTGAAAGGGGACTTCCATTGAGAACTGAATTAATTGTTGATTTTAGATTTCTATTGATACTAGTTGAATTACTTGAGCTAATAATAAATAGCAACAATTTCACTGTTGTTGTGTCAGAAAATGTAATGTAATGAATTTGAAGAGTTTAAGCCTGTGTAGATCCTGATTTGGGTGGATTCGCTTAAAGCTTTGGGAACAAAAGTTTGTTGGTATTGATGGCAATCAATAGATATGAAAATCATAAATCATCTATTCTGAAATTCTCAACAGTACGCTATATAATCCTAAACAGTGAGGTGCCAAATGCAAGGTTTGTAGGTAGACATGATGCATAAATCTTAAGGTGTATTTTCCTCGAAGGATAAAGATATCTATTCCTCCAAAATATGCATATTTTATATTTTGGAGGGATAAATAGCTTTATCCTTTGATGCAAACACACTCTTAATGGATTATGAACAAGGAGAAACTCGCCGGCATTTTGATCAACAATTGTTGTGCTCTCTGTTCATTCATGAGCAAGTCTTGCTGATTATCATAACTATTATTTTGAAAATATGCTCCCATATATTGCAGGGGCTGGCCGAACACAAGGATACATTGGGTGCGCCTCTCTGCCCTTGTAGGTAATTATTAGTTTCCAACTTATATTTGAACTAAAAACCTGTCTTTCTCTGATTCCGTTACACTTAACATCTCAAAATTTCTTATAATTTAGTGCTGAACAAGATATATTTACGCCGCATTGGTTTCAGGCACTATGATGATAAAGCTGCCGAGGCACAGCAGGGTTTCTGGAACTGTCCCTGTGTTCCTATGAGAGAAAGGTAATGCCAATTTTTTTTAATATGTTTCAATAATCAAGTTCCGAGTTTGTATTTCTTTCCGGGCTTTTGAAGTATGTTATAGGGTATTGGTTTGCCAATAATGAATAAACAACTGAGAAATCGGAAATTCTCCCTGGAATAGGTGGTTTAAAGAGTCGAACAGCAGCATTTTTTTTCCAAGCTTGTTGAGCTTCAAGTGTTGTTTGTGATTACTTTGAATGTTAACTCATAACTCAAACAAGTTTGAACAAGCCGCATTGAGCTAAGCTCATATTTAGTTTGAATAGCTTCAACACATGTTTTATTATTTCTTACCAATTGAGTTGATTTTGAGCCGAACTTCATATTCTGTTTACGTAAAATTGTGCTCAACTTTGTTTATATAACAACTTGAATTGGTTGTTTAACTGTACAACTCAAATTGATATTTTTTTTCTTTTCCTCGAGTTCTTTTTACCCCTCAAATATGCTTTGAATTGTTTGGACATGTAATTGGAACTTATGGCTCTATTTCTGAAATATCTGTGGTTGCCTCTATAAGATATGAACCCTAACAAAGAACAGTTTCTTATGATCAGTCTCATAGAAAACTTGCTGCACTATATTTCTTCTGGCATTCCGTTCCTGGATGTTAAACTCTTCTAACGTCTGGAATGTTTTGCTGCTCCGAACTGTTAAATGACAAGTTTCTTCTCCTCTCCTTTCTATCTTACTTATTTCTGCACAAGCATTTGTTTTGCATTTTAATTATGGATTTCATTTATCTCAAAAACATTGCTGCATGAGTATGACTGGTTGCTTACGGATATCATTATCCTAATATGATCTCTTTAGGAAATATCAAAGGTTTCATGTTGCTGTATTGGCACATACGAATGTAATTATTTTCCCGGCCTTGTAATATGTGATCTGGAAATATGATTTCCTAGATGAACTTCTAAGTCATTAGGTATTTTAAGTTCTGAACCATGATCATCGTCCGCTTGGTAATTTTATATATAGATGTTAGATGCTGTAACTTGATAATGTTACATGCATGCACAGGAAGGAGTGCCACTGCATGCTTTTTCTGACCCCTGAGAATGATTTTGCTGGACAGGATCAGGTATCGATATTCATGATGCTCTTTGGTTTCACTTGAGGGATATGCATCTCTCAGGTTTTGATTTTTTTTCTGTCTTGTTATGTCTTCTTTTCGCTGGACAGAGTATTACATCGGAAGAGATCAGAGAAACAACGGCCAACATGTGATGCTTTAGCCTCGTATGTTCTAGTTTGAATACCAACGTGAATATCCATAATAGCAATAATCTCTATTAACTCCCCTTTATTTAAATGATACATCCTGTTGATCAGCTGTGAAGTCTTCTGTTTTTATTCAACAGCTAGAAAGCATCACACGGGCTGGACCATCATTTTCAATTTTATGTTTGGTGCATAAATATCCTGCTGCCCATGAAAATTGATTCTTTGTGACCAATTTTGCAAAAATAGGTATGCTTAATATTGGACTTTACTCATTTAAATTTCACAGTAACCACAGTTTATATTATCAAGCTCCAATTTAATTTGATCATGTTCATTTAGAAGATTGGCAGGCTCACTTGTGCAAATCAAGTATGTTTTTAACAGTGTATGTTATATTCACTGAAAATGATAAGTGAAGCCAACTCTATTATTAGTAAAAGCTACTTTTCAATTAAAATAGTTAATATTGTTAATAAATGCACTAACAGACTCACCTTAAATTGTTGATAAAAATAGATTTGGCTGATGCATAAACTTGATTAATGAATTTGATATCTCACATCCAAATCATTGAGCCACTTTCAGAATACCATTGATTGGTATTTATATGCAGGAAAGAAATAAAAGGTGGTATATGCCAATTTGTAAAGACAAAATTCTGTCTTTTCTTTTTGTAAAGTACCTAAAATAGATGTTCTTGGCTTCTTGCTTTATTATCAAGGTCCAACCCCCCACCCACCCCAATGTTAAGAGCACCAATTCTCCTTTATTCATTCACACATTAACTTTTCTATGATTTTAGCATCCACAAGGATAGTAACCCATAAAATTATAACCCTTAAAAATTGATTCTGTAAAAAAAAAAAAGGTTATACTTCTGTCGTTGGCAAATTTTCATGTTGAGTCACAGTTTTCTTTTTTCTCTTTTTTTCATTATCGAAAAAAAGGAATAAGAATCTCGTCACGCTAATGAAAAGACCAAATTCAGAAAACCAATAAAAATCATTTCCCAAAAACGTAATATCCAATGTGAACTGGGATTTGAGAAAAGCTGGAGCCCCCACTTCGGAATTTTTTTAATGCTTAATTTTGTTATTTTGTCCTTATTAATGCCCTCACGGTCCTCTAAATTTATTCACACTTTTCATTTTTATTCGTCATTCAAATTAATTTTTATTCATTTTTAAAAAATATTATTTTATTATTATTTTTACAAATAATTATTTTATTTTTTAATAATTCCATAATTATTTTACCATATTTTTATTATATTTATTTTATCTCATTTTTCTTAACACTCGTGCCCACTCAAAATGGAAATAAGTTTGAATAGAGTATAATTTTTATCATTTTAATTTTTTTAAGAATAAAATTCTGAATTCGTTAAAGCTTGCAAATCCTGAAAAATTCTTACTACTACAAGACAGTTATTATCTGTATATATTACTATTATTAAGGGCTCATTTGGTTCGTAAGATAAAAGTATTTATCCGTCAAAATCATGCATGTTTTTTACGGATAGATACTTTTATCTTACGAACCAAACATACCCTAAGAAGATTATTATTTATTTTCAGTGAAAGAAAAAGAAACCAACATTATCATGGGTTCAGGTGGGAGTGCGTCCAGCTGGCCGTCCAGCCATTCGATAGTGATTGACTGAAGCAAGTTCTTTTAGAAACTTTTAAATTGTTTATAGTTTTTTATTACAAATAAAGTTTTTACTTATAAAGCTCATGTAATAATGTGGTGATCCGTGATTCATAAAGTTTTTCGGACAATTTCTAAAATTGGAGCACACCATGAATGATGTATCACAAAGACATCAACACAACGGGAGGTGAGAAGTACCCGTAATCAAATCTATGATGATCTCGACAGCAATGAAACAATCCTCCCCTTTAATCAAGCAACACTTATGTTTTAATTCATTGCTCCGTCTTCAGGGCTTTGAGAAGAGAGGATGAATGCTTTGCCTGTTGTTGCTTCTTTCTTCAATTCGTTTTTGGGTATCAACGCAAACTTAACCTGTTGTTGCTTCTTATTCAATTCATTTTTTGGATGAATGATTTGGCTTAGGTCAATTAGGAAATCCTAACATCGTGGAGGCAGATGTGTATTACCTAGCTTTGGAGCAATTAGGTTAATATGATTTAAATAAGGGTATTTAGGTAATTCAGTAAAATATTCAATATTATTAATATTTTATTTTTATGAAATAGTAAGAAATACTTACATTAACAACAAAAGTAAACAACATCATACTATTTTAACGCTTTGTAATCTACCTAAGTAAACAAGATATATCTATGTTTATTTTAGTCGTCTCTACTAAAATAGTAATATCTATACTAACACAGTCGAAGTGCATTATGTAATTTAAATATATTTATAAAAACTTATATTAACTATTGATTTTTTCGTATTTTTGCATGTTTTAAATCACAAACAAATCGACCCAAAAGCGGATGGGTAATTGTAGCATGCAAGCAAACGACCCAGTAGTATCGACCTAGGACAAGAGAGAACTATGAATCCCCGAAGTCATATGTTGGCATAAGCATTATAGCAATTCTATTTCGGTTTTTTAAACTAGCAATTGTAAAGAACAAACAAGTAAACACAAGCAATTATCCTAACTTCGATTAGAAGTGCGAGGTGAGAAGTATGCTTCGGGTGTTCTCCTCACAATTTCGATCAATGATTCTTACGACAAGACTATCTCTCCTTTGCTATGTTTTAGGAATGTACTAGAGGCTACCACCAAGTATTTGAAGTCCAATCCCTTTTGAGGCTTAGGTGATCAAGCAACATGACAAACACATAAGGTAGTGAACTATAGAAAAGTTCAACAAGGTTACTAATCCCTACAATTCCCCTCTCACTAAATACTCAAATCATCGATTAAAGAACCTAGTGTCTATTATGGGTCGTCTAAGCCATCTACCCCTCTCGGTGTAGTAGATTACTATGAGAATCAAATTAATCAAACAAACATTTCACAACAAAATCAATTAAGTAAATACCCAACTCTTATTGAAGCATCTACCCACCAATTAAGAGTTACTCACTCTATTCAATCAATCAAATCAAGATAAACACCACAATAAAAACAATAAACCAATCACATAGCAAATTCAAGACAATCAAACCATAATCACATCAATTTCCATTGCAATTCAAACACCCAAAGCATGAAATGATTAACCCATTGCTAAAATCAACATAACAATGAAATTAAAGCTAGAATTAACAAAGCCCATAATGAATTGAAAGAGAATCTTGCTAAAATGAAAAGATATTACCAATAGATTGATGAAAATGCAAGAAATAGCAAAAACATTAATCCATGATTCCTCCAATGGCTCTTTCTCAAAACACAAAATTAATCTGATACAAAGCTAAAGCTAAGTGAATAGAACAAAGCCCGATGATAATTCGTAAACAAAACTGAAATCTCACTTGAATTCTAGAGTAAAAACCATGAAAAATGTGAAAAGAGAGAAAAGTAAAGAGTGGGTTTCTTGGGGTAGGGTTTCTCTCCCTTAAAATCTGAAATAGGATGGCTTTTATAGTGGGGCACCAAGTGGAAAAACGGACTTTGCAAGTTGCTCCTTGAAATTCCCAAAAATTACAATTCTGGTTGCATTTTACTCTTGCACGGTCACAGCACAGAAACGACACGGTCGTGCGAATTTCTCCCCTAGCCGTGTCATTCACTTCAAATTATGTGACACGGCCTCAGCTCAAATGTGACACGGCCGTGCGAATTAATTTCATGGCCGTGTCATTCGCTACGGATTATGTGACACGACCTCTGGCTTATAGCTTGCACGGCCTCAAGTCAACAATGACACGACCTCAGTTCACAGCTCACACGGCCTCCTGCCTTTACACGGCCACTTCACAATTTTGACTCTTTTTCACCCTTTTCAACACCCGAACTTGATTTGCACTTCTTCCACATCCCAAACTTGGATCACGACCGATTGCTTGACTCCATTTACTCGTTTCTTCGCAATTTCTTCTCTTTTTGATACCTAAAACCTACATCAAAATATTTCTTTCCCAAATGGATCAAGTGACAAAAGAGGATCATATTTCCTATGAAATCAAGCACAAATAGCACAAGTGAGAGCACAATTATCATCAAATATGATGCAAAAATACCACAAATCAACTATTACTGAAAAATCATACTTGTTATTATTGAAAAATTATTTTCTAAAAATGCACTTTTAATAAGGATTTATGAAAAATAGAGACATTAATAAAGACTAATACACAATATAGGAAATATCTTTAAATTAGTTACAAGTTAGGAAAAATTTAACACAAATAAGGGCAATAACTTCACGTTATTTACAATTTTGTCATTTTGACCAAATCAGAGCAACAATACACATCACATCTCACTTTAATTTAAATACACACACGTATGTCTCTGTAAATTTGTTGTATATTATAGTATTTACATAATATAAAATAGAGTCGAAAGAACTATTTGTGTACATATATCTTTTCAGTGAAAGTTGTAACCATTCAGTTTGTGACTCTTAAAGTGGAGTTGCAACCTTTTGGTATAACTCTTGAGTAATAGTTGTAACCTCTCGTTACACTCTTAGATATTTATATATACTCAAGATATGTGGAGTTCAGAATCAATTGAAAGTAGAGAATTGAGTTTCTCTAAATATTTAAAAGTCGAATCTCTCTATATCCTAAGTTTAAGTCTTGTATTTTATTTTATTAAATACACTTGTGATTTCTGCTTCTGAAATTCGTTAAAGTGTAACTATGGAATTTCCGTGAGATAGGTTTTGTATCCTAAAAGGTCAATTCCTTGTGAGAATCATTTACACCCGAGTGGGAGGAATTAATACCTTTAAAGATAGCATCATTTTTTTGGTGTGCCTAACCTATCATTAACTCCATTATCCACATATCTACAACAACTCACACAACACACATTTCATGTTCCACATACACACACCCCTCTCTCAGTCTCTTTTCTCTCTCTCTCTCTCTCTCTCTCTCTCTCTCTCCCTCTCTCTCTCTCTCTCTCACACACACACATACACTGTAATTTTGGAAAGAATGTGATGGTGGTGCACGAAGGAGTGTCGAATTTGATAGAGGTCGACGATGGTGGAGTTATAAGGGGTGATGGGCGGTGGAGTGGTTTGGGCTGCAAAATTTTCGGGGGTTTTAAGGGCAGTGGGCTTGGAATTTGGCAATGGTCGATTTCTAGCCACGGTTTCAATTTTCGTCAAGTTTCAGGTGTGATTTGTGCTGTGGTGACTTCTATTTCTGCGTTAAGAGCGGCGATTTGTGCTGTGGGGGTGACAGTATGCTCTCAATAGCGGTTAGAGATGAATAATAATCATCACATCAAGATATTGTCCTTATTTATAACTAATTAAAGTTGATGTCCTAATTTGAGTTTTAGATCTTCTCAATGCCCATTTTTAAGTGTCTCATTTAATAATAACATGCATAATTTTTTTAATAGTAACTGATGTAATTATTTAAAATTTTATTTAAATTACACAGTGTACTTAGCTAAGGCAGAAATAAATTATTTATCTAACTCAAGGATAATATCTGGTCAGCTAAATATATCATCACTATTTTTTATAAGAACACAATTTCCCATAAAAAATAAGTACACTTAAAAAAAGAGCACAAGATGAATTTGTTGGATAACTAAGACACCTGCTCTATATTTTCTTTTTGTATGATAAAGTGCATTCTAAATCAACTTAATCATAAATGTTTTATTTATATTTTTAAATAGTATTAATTTAATTTATTAAAAAAATTTACATTGTTAATAATATATAGTAATATATTTTATTTTATTTTTATATTAGTTTACGAGAAACCAATTTTTGTTACAGATAACGTTTCATATATAATTGTGGTGTAATTATTACAGTAATTTATTCTAAAAATAGAAAACTAAAAAAAAAAGTCGTGATTGGTCAAAACCAGCGAAAAATATCGTTTCTTTATTTATTCTATATGAAAAAGATTCGCACGACATATTCTCCTGAAAATCAGAAAGCAAAAGAAAAGACGATTGCAAATCAACTACAATTTCGCCTAATCAGCGCCAAAAATACATCACGAGCAAAAAGAAAACGGTCGTCTAAATCAATCAATTCAACCAATAATTTCCATTTTCTAATCGGCCGTTTCTTGTTTTCTATCATCAAATTCATGGATTTTCTCATTATCCACATTAATCTCAGTAAAAGTCATGCCTGATTCCTGATTTTCAGAGAATTCTCAATGGGTAGTGGGAGGTGGAAGATTTCCTTCCACAGATCGCCGTCCAGCAAAAAACAAAACCTACCTGAAATTCAGAAACCCTCTGCAGTTCCAGTTGAATTCTTGTGCCCAATTTCGGGCTCAATCATGGCGGACCCTGTAATTGTGTCATCTGGCCACACCTTCGAGCGAAATTGTGTTCGCGCCTGCGTTTCTCTCTCCTTCAAACCCACCCTCCCTGACGGCGGCGCCGCCGATTTCACTACCGTCATTCCCAACCTCGCCCTGAGGTCAGCCATTCTCAGCTGGTGTTGCCAACACCGAATCGAACCTCCGAAACCGATAGACTTTTACTCAGCTGAGAAAATGGTTTCTAAATTAATGCCGGAGACTGAGTTGAGTCGGACGCCGAGTGAGCTCTCCATCACCAGTTCAGATGATCGACCCATCACTCCGCTGCCATTCACGTGTTACTCTTCTTCCTCGTCGTCAGAAATCGAATCGAATCCACAGGAAGAGGAATTCATTTCCAAGCTGAAAAGCTCTCAGATTAACGAGCAGGAAGAGGCTATAATTTCACTCAGGAAATTGACACGAACGCAGGAAGATCTTCGCGCAGATCTATGCACCCCGCGGTTGCTCTCGGCGATGAAATTCCTAATCGGCTCGAGATATTCATCTCTTCGAATAAACGCCGCCGCTGCGTTGGTGAATCTCTCTCTGGAGAAGCAAAACAAGGTGAAGATCGTACGGTCAGGGATTGTTCCGCCGCTGATCGACATCCTAAAAGGCGGATGCGCCGAATCTCAGGAGCACGCCGCTGGCGCACTCTTCAGTTTATCCCTCGACGATCAGAACAAAACCGCCATCGGAGTTTTAGGCGCGTTACCTCCTCTCCTCCACACTCTCCGGTCCGAATCTGAGCGGACTAGGCATGACTCGGCCCTGTCATTATACCACCTCTCCTTAGTACACAGCAACCGAGTGAAGATGATCAAGCTCGGTTCCATCCAGAGTTTGCTGGGCATGCTTAAATCGGGTCACATACCGGGTCGGGTACTGTTGATTATCTGCAATTTCGCTTCCAGCGTTGAGGGAAGAGCGGCGATGTTGAACGGGGGCGCCGTGGAGTGCCTCGTGAGTTACCTATGTCAGGACGATCCTGACTCGGTGGCGACTCGGGAGAGCTGCCTGGCGGCGATTCATGGGCTGAGTTACGGCGGGTTGAGGTTTAAGGGTCTGGCGAAGCAGGCAGGGGCGGAAAAAGTGTTGAAAATTTTGGAGAAAACTGTGAGCGATCGCCTGAAAGAGAAAGTGAGGAAGATTTTAGAGGTAATGAATGAGAAGGATGAAGAAGATGAGGAGGTTGATTGGGAGGAGTTGCTTAACTCGGAGTCGAACCTGAGTCGGACACCGAGTCGTGCATCTAACTCGACCTGAGTTTACAGGTTTTTTTATTTTCTCCTATAATTTGATTATACTTACATTTTGGGTGGTGTTTAATGTCTTGATTATGAATTGTAATTAGGTGTAATTATTCACATGGCTTCTGATGCTTATTTTAGACATTGGTGCTGTGTTTATGTGAAGATGATTGATCAGTGAAGTTGTAAATCAAGAATTTTGATTTGTGTTCATCTTAAACTGTCTTTTTAATCCCTTTTGGGCAACTTGTGATGATTATTTTGTGATTTAGTTTGGTTTTCTAAAATTATTCTGCTTAATTTTAACAATGATCATGTTCTTCAGCCCAAATTGCATGCATAAACCTGTTTGTATAGGGTTGACTAGTGCATATTCAAGCCAACTCGGACACTTAGAAGTTCAAAATCGAGCATTTGTCGAACCGATCTCGTTCGATTATATTAATGATTTGAAATAGAGTTCAACTCGACTCGTAAATGAGTCTAACTAAACAAACAGTTAAGTACTAAAGTAATCAATTCTCGTGTGTCACATTGAAATGATTAAAAAATTCAATTGTATCGAATTTTATGAATTGAGTTTGAGTTTATTAAATTGAACATTTTACAATTTGGATCCTGATTATCAAATAAACGAACGTGTAGGAACCTCAACAAACTGAGGTGTCAAACTAGTCGTTTCACGTAGAGCGGTAGGTTCAATCAAGTTAGGGCGTAAAATGGACTGTTGAAAAATGTGACATGTTCTACATTGTCTAAAAGTTCATTTACCTAAAATAAAAAATTTACAATTATTAATTTTAATTTTTATATACATACGCTTACTTTTACGCACTACATTAAATAATTTTTATAATAATTAAATGTTTTTTTATATTAATAAACTCATTTTCATGTATTATATATTTTTTTTTAATAATTGTGCACAATCAAAATAATTCAATTATCATAATTGAAGAGAGTATTAGAATTCAAGAGATGCTGCTATTGCAAATGCAATATCTCATCTTGTTTTGATTATCAGAAGATGGATTTTATGATCTCACTAGTATCTCTTGTACACCAGTTATACTGTGCAACTCAAGTTTATTTTTAAAAAATTGCACAATTTATTACTGAAAAGTTACACAAATTATTACCAAAAAGTTACACCACTAAAGATATATTTTTCAGTAATAACATGTGTAACTTTCCAGTAGTATCTTATATAACTTTTTAAAAATGAACTTGAGTTGAACGTAACTGGTGCATACAAGACTAAGCCATTTAAAAATTACTCACAAAAGTTTGCATACATTGTTTTTTAAATTTATTTCACAAAATTTTGTATATTCTCAAAATGAAAATATTCTTTCAAATCTCTATCTTATAATCTCTATTTCACACATTTTATTTATTACATTATTTTTAAAACTTGTGTCCCGAAAAGTACTACAAGCTTTTGGGGCAGAAGTAGTATTATCTTTGTCCATAAAACTTTATTTCGTTTCTTTTCTCGACAGTATTTAATAAAAAATATTATTATATTACAAAATAGATAAAATAAGAGAAAAATAAAATATTGTGGAACCTAAATTTTTATTTATAAATATAATTTTTTTTTTTTAAAATGAATAAAATTGGTGAATAATAAAAAAAAAAATTTGGTGAATGGTGAGAGTAATATGTGATAAACATTAATTTCTAGTTTTAATATTAAAACATTCCATACTTTAATTGATCTCATAAAAAACACACAAAACTCTCTAAATTGATCTGGGAGAGTAAGAGCTGTAAGATTTTTGCACACCGATATACTTCCTCCGTCCCACTATAAATTGCTCATATTGTCATTTTTGTCCGTCCCACTATATGTTGTTCATTTGTTTTTTTATCTTTTATGGAAACTACTGTTCACTTCTTTATTATTATTTTCAATACTTTTTACACTATTTCCATTACTTTTTCACTTTTTTCCATCACATCCCTTATACTTTTTCACTTTTACCTTAATTCGTGTGCCCAAAAGCAACGTACAACTTATAGTGAAACGGAGGTAGTATAATATATGCTCGTTGCTGCAACGTGTTTTTCTCTTATTATATATTCCTTATTTCCATGAACGAGGTGTTTGCAGATTATAATAAAATATAAAATATTAATGTTTGTTGAATTAATAATCTAAATACAACATAAATTATTTTCAATTTTTCATGGTGCAAACATATATTTTATTGTGCTTAATTCACTTTGTAACCTAATAATTGATGCTAGCATATTCTTTATATCCTGCCATCAGTACATCATGGGGTACACTCGGGGGAAAATGCCTAAAGTTAAAAGGTACCCTTAATTTGAAGATCCCACTGCAAAATGAGCTGTGTACAGACTATTGAAACTAATTCTTATTTGAAGATATCATAAAATTTTGGAAATATTTTATAGGACCACCTAAAAGTTTTGACTATTATTTTACCTTGTCATTTACTTATGGTATTGGTAATAGTATTAGTAAATGAATTACATCAATACTTTAGACTTGAGGGCACAGATGGATATGTAAAATATTCTCAGTGCCAAAATTTATAAAGAATTTAAGAGAATATTATGCAGACTGATCGATAATAAATGTTTCGTACCCTTCGTTCAATGGTCAAATTCTACCCTTCGTTCAATGGTCAAATTCTACAGGATCAATGAGGTCTATTAGATGTATAATTTTTGTTAGCTGGACTTAAACGGTCAGCTATACTAATGTTATGAGTTGGGTATTGAGTTTGATCTGGATGCTTAACACAAATCATGCATCCAACTAATTAATTAATGGAAAAAGGTAGTTGACAAAAAGTATACCAGTCATGCATACTATACTACAACAAAAAGTAATGCTTTGCGACTTTATTAAAAAGGCATATAATGATAAGAAATTAATAACAAACACCACCTCACAACATTTTAAATAATAACCTTAAACAAGCCCCTTGAGGGTGAAAAAAGACATGGCTGGCTGCAGCAGCACATCCAAGAATCGCGGTCTCAATTAACTGAAGCCATGCATGCCACCTGTTGCACCATCCTTCGTCGAGTTCCCGGGGGTCGGGGTAGGGATAGGGGACGGGGGCGGGGTCCACACCTCGTCGCCTATCGCTAAACCCAACCCACATTGCGACGATGGTGGCAACTCTAGTGACGCCCATTAATTCTTTAAATTATTTCAACTACTGTTGATCTATTCAATTAATCACTCACTCAACTTATGGTTATGTGCAAGCATTGTCACTTAGTTTGTGCGTTGGATATAGATGGTTACAAGGTTATGTTGTTGGTTATTTTCGATGATTTTCAGGAAATATTTGATAAGTGATTATCAAGTGTGTAAATGCCGCTTGAGGTTGTCGAGCAGCCGAGTGTCCCAAGCGCCTAAACCACCTAAATGGTGTCAAGATCTTTTTTTATTTTTTTTCTAATAATGTTAATTTTTTTTCTAAATGTATATTAATAAAAATGTAAATTATACAATTAATTATAAATCTAAAATATATTAATAACCAAATATATTTTTTACAAAGTGTAACAAGTTAACAAAATAGTACTACCTCCGTCCCAGGAAAGTTTGCGGTACTTTCCTGGGCACAGGTTTTAAGAAAAAGTGTAATGAGTAGAATGTATATGGTGGAGATTGTGAGGTAAAGATTTTAAAGGTGGAGATTTAAAGGAATATTTTCATTTTGAGAGTATGCAAACTTTTGTGGGGCAAACTAAAAAGGAAAGTATGCAAACTTTTATGGGACGGAGGTAGTATTAACAACTATGACATTGTCGAAATTCTAAATGAAATACAAACATCGCAAAGTACATAGTGCAAATAAATTATGAAGTATTTCATTTAAATTTTTATTTTTTAGTAATTTAGTATTTTAATTTCTATCTCTTAATTTTAATTTTAATTTTAACAGTTAATTTAAAATAGTTATTAATTAAAAATTAATAATTGCCTAGGTGGCATTAAGGCTATCTCGACAGCGTTAAATGTGTTAGGGATTTTTTTTTTCAATGACGGTCAAGTGACGCCAAATATCTCAGCGGCTGTGTAGTAGGGTCTCGAAAACCGCCCTTTAGTTATATGGTGATTATACTGGATTAGCCAGATGGCATTGATGTATCAAATAAGCCGTACAAATTAACTGTGTGATTGGCATGGCTGGCTTGGTGATAATCTCAATATATGTGAATATATATGTGATGGGTTTTTTTTTTTCTAACTCTTCTTTTTTATCAGTATTTTTTTATTTTAAATTAATAAAACTCCTTTTTAATTAAATAAAATAGATTCATTATAATTCACTTAATTATGTAAGCTTTGTCTGTTTCTTTTTGCATGTTTTGTATATTTATCGGAATCTAGGGTGCACGATTTTTTTTTAAATTATAATAATACAATATCTGATTCGCACTCATCCCTAAATAGGATGAGATTCTAAATGTGTATTTGATTCTCAATGTGGCATATTCAACTATCACGTGGCAAATTCGATTAACGGATACTCGAATCAATGTATTTTGTATAATTAAATTATATATGAATTTCATAAGTAAATCAATGTATTTTGTACAATAACTTTTATAATTAAAATATTTATTTAATTTTTTTTGAATTACCTGGAGTTCTGATGTGAGCTTACTAACTATTTTTTGTATTTATAAATAATCTGATAGTTTACATGTTTGTTATATTAACAAATTGTAAACTAAAAATCTATTTATAATAGCACTACAAGCTTAATAATATATTTATAGTTATGTTTTAATTTTATTTTACTAAACAATTATTAAATACTTAATACATTTTTTTAAGAATAATCATGTCTAAAATTGTTTAAAGATCAACTATAAATATTTTTAAATAAATTTTTATAATCTCTAATTATTTATTAAAACATTTAATTTAAATTAATATACAATTTATTTATATACAAATTAAACCCTATATTTAAAAAAAATAAGTTTATCTATTTCAGACCAAACAGGCTGGCCTGTGGCCCAAATCCATTTGTTCTGATGGGCTGGACGTCTTTTTTGAGCCATTGTATTTTGGGCTCAACCCAAAAATTCTAGAAATTACTAGCTTTAAATTATTTATTTATATTTTATATCTTTATGTATATAAACATATATTCATGTAAAAAAGACGGAACCCTATGTAGAAGGGGGTGGGGAATACAACCCGTTCCCATTTTTTTTTATAGATTTTCCGCCCCCGTTTGCGACGAATCCACGTGGAGATAAGGGTTTTTGTCCCACAACCAAGGTGTTGTTTTCAACCTATTCTTTTACAGTAATAAGTGCTTTCTTTTTAAAGCTGGTGTGACCGTGCTTTCTTTTTAAAGCTGGTGTGACCCAACTTTTAAACGCACACCAAATCTAATTTTAGGCTTATTTACAAAGTTATTTGAAAAGTGTAAAATCATTTTTTAAAAAGTTGGTGTGACCCAACTTTTTAAATAAAAAAATAATTATAAGTTTCTAATTGTTTTTGCAAACAAGCCCTTTATCATATATAAAAGCTCGTTATATTTTTATAAATATAATTATTTTAAATGAGATAAAATTCTAAGGATCGCACCCAAATCCATATGAAACTCACTCTTATAAAACTGGAGTAGAAATAAATATTTCCTCCCCGATAGTAAGAAGCCAAAATAATTGCGACATTAGAGAAGAAAACTATAATTCAACACAAATAATTAATTAAGAAGGGTGTATTAATCATATATAAATAGATCTATGGGCACTTGAGTTTTCCTCCATGGGTAGTCATGCTGCTGTAGCATTTGCCGCACTTTTCATAATTCCCGTACTGCCCTGGGGGCACGCATTTGCATCTTTCACAGCATGCCAAACACGCCCTCATGCATATGTTCTTCCGAGAGTGATTCTTGCACCTCACCGTGCACAGCGGAATGCACTCTGCTCAAAAAGTCAACATTTATATTATGACTAAATTTGTCTTGATAACGTCAAATTCTAACGTCTTTATTAATGTTACCTTCTCTGTTTCTTGGTGGTTGTACCGCGGGTGGCGGTGGTGGTGGTGTCGCCTTGGTCGCCGGAGGTGGGTATGGACTCTTGGCTGGTGGTGGTACCGGCTTGGCTATGGGCGGTGGGGATGGTGGTAGTGGCGCTGGCGGAGGCGAACTCTTGTTATTAGGACTTCTTATAGGGGCAATTGTGCTGCCCTGTTTACAATATAAGCAACAAATCCTTATAAGAGGTAGAAAATTTCATTGGCATTGTTACAAGTAGTACTACCTCCTCTCTCGAAAATTTACACATTTTCCTTTTCAGTTTGACAAAAATTTATATTATAACTCAAATTAATATAATCACTATCACTATTATATATATATATTTAATATTACTATTATTTATATACACTATTACCATTAAAAAAAAACAGACAAGGACTCCCTCCTTCCCAGAGTATTTCAACCTCATGCACACTTTTTATAAAAATAGAATGACGTGTGAAGTTACATTATTATAATAACGAGATTAATTGAATTAAATGTAAAAGTAATAACATTTTTTATAAATATGTGAATATTGTGAGAATAAAATTAAAATAATAGTTTTCATTTATAGGATGTAAATAATTGAGGGACGGACAAAAAAGAAAAATATGAAAATAATTATGGAACGGAGAGAGTATATTTTTATAACAGTAATATCATATCTAAATAACAGTGATAATGATTACACGTAATAGTAATACGAATTTATGTGAACTCTAATTCACAAAACAACTGCTCTTTCAACTTATATTACAACTTTATGTAAGTTTTTTTTTAATATATGAGATTGTGCAAGTTTTCTCTAAAATGAAGGGAATATGGTTTTTTTTTAAAATCTGTTTTCACTTCTTGATCCAAGATTTTCTGATAAATACTTATAAAAAAAATAAATTCTGATAGAATAGTTACATACATTAATTAAGATGTAGTATCCAAGTATATGATAATGGGTAAGAAGGTAAACCCAATGTAGGAAAACTGCATATTAAAATAAAGAGTTGAAGAAATATACCTCAGTGATTACTTCTTCTCTCCGTTGTGATGAAACCTGTGAAATTGAAAACACAGGATTAGAAAAAGTAGATTTAAAGTTGTATAGGAAAAAATAAAATATTGTTACATACATACATATGTATATATGACACATTTCAAGTTATACTCAGCAAAGACAAAAGTAAGAGGAGAAGAAAAGGACATACCTTGGTGTTGATCAAAAGAAAACAAGCAAGCACAAGGACTACAGCTTTTGAAGCCATTTTAATTGGGTACAAGAATAGAGACTCCTAATGGTTGTATATATATATGTACAATGCACAGACTGGTGATTTTTATTTTAATTATTTGCACATTTATTTTATTGTTACTTCATATTTTAATATTATTTACAAATCTTAAAAAAATTAATTTATGTACACATTAAATATATATATATATATATATATATATAATTAATTATTCATTATTAATATATTTAAAAAATAAAAAAATTCTTAATTTATATACTCAACTAAATGCTAGCAAGAGAATCTCCATCCCAACTTTATTTTTACAATTATTTTATTTGAATGTTATAACTCTATTTTTATATATTTACATTAAAATTAATAAAATATATTTTTTATTTTATTATTTAATTTTATATTTATATATTTATTTATTATTTAAAATTATAAAAAATAAATTATTTAAAAATTATAAAATGATTCATAAAATTAACACTAAGTTACAAATCGGTTCTGTGTAGAAAAAATATATTTTTGTACAGTAAAAAATTATATTTTTATGTAAATATTATAAATTAATTTATAAATATAATTATTTTTTAAATTTAATATGTAAATGTTTCAAAATTATTATGCAACCGAGAAAATATAAATATTGCCAGCTTGCAGCAATGGGACTTTGTTAGGGGACTTATATCGATCTAGCTGAGTGTCCAAAGCACGTGCAACGGGTCTCGATTTTGGTAAACAAATATATCCATTTTCACATTGGTGGCTTAAAACATTGACTAGTTGCAATGGTTTTGAAACTTGTAACGCCCTCTCCAATGGTGAGGTATTTGCTGAGATGGCGGAGAGAGAAAAATCTCACAAATACTATCTCTGTATGCGAACTAAGAAAAAATAAATATGTGAGTGTAAAGTTAAGTAATAAAATAAAAAAAAGTGTATTTTGTTAACTTTTGTGAGAGAGAAAAATTTCCTTTTTTGGTGTGTGAAAGAAGAGTTGGGACGTCCAAATAAGAAAAGTGTGAAAGTCATTTTGGGACGGAGGGAGTAGGTTTTTTCCATTGGAGAGTGGATGGGGTGGAAACCCAGGTAGAGATCCCTCTACCCACCCAGGTTTTTGACAGGAAAGGGTGGAGGGAGGGCCCGCAGCAATTGCAAGTTTTTTGTTTTCTATTTTTTAATTTAATTGACATAATAATTGTGAAGGTGTTGGGCCTTGGGCGATTTCCCCGTTTTTTTTTTTAATTGTCATAGCTGCCATTTTATTTTTTTAAATTGTTATTAGATTTTTTTTTTTGTGTTAAACTGCCATTTTTTTTATTTAATTTGTAATTATATTTTGTTAAATTTACTTTGGGAAATTAAATTGGTTATTTACTTTATTATTTTTGAATTTTTAGGGTGTACTTTGCATGCTTTTAATTTGTATTTTATTATTTATTTAATCAAAAAACTAATAATAATTTCTGGAGTTTTAAAAAATATAATAAAATATTAAAAGTTAAAATAATCAAAACATTTAATTATTTATTATTTATCTAAAAATTGAATAATTAATATAATTGATAAATTAAAATATATAAGAAATAAATAATATATTAATTGAAGTGGGTCCCCAAAAAAACCTACTTTTTGAGTTTATGGTTGGGGAAGAGTTTTAATTTGAAGGTAGAGGTATTTTTTCTTTTGAGATGGTGCTGATGTGACAAGAAAAAACCTGCTTTTTGGGTTTTACCACTTGAGTGGGCCTAAATCAAAAAATCTAATCTTGAATGTTTCAACATTCACTGCAGTGGTTAGGGTTTATAGCTTCATTGCTAGATGGATACAATCTTCATTCCATAATACTGTGTTTATTTTGGAATTTAAAGGTGTTAAATTTTAGAATTTAGAAATTCTGAGTAAAATATAAAAAGGTATGTATTTGTTTTGAAATTTGAATAAGGCAAGATTTAATTTTATATCAAATTTATATTATATTTTATAAGTATTTATAGATATTAATTGAATCTGTGGCTTAAAAATTAAATTCTAAATTTCAAATTCGTATGAAATTGGGAGCACAAAATTTTAAGTTCATCCAAGCTAGAACTCAAAACAAATACAGCCTAAAAGCTTATATAGAATGTATAAAAATACAAGAGTTAAAATACCATCAAAACATAATTTAATTAAATTGATAATTTATAATGATTGGTTACTTGCAAAATTATCGTTCAAGTGTGATATTTGTCTCCAATATTTAATTTATATTAAAATAAAAACCAACACTGAAGTAGTACGAGAACAGAGATTAAGATTTTATGTATTACAAAAAAAGAAAAAAAGAAAAAAAAGAGAGAGGGGGATGTGGCTCCTCAGATTTAATTTAATTGAGAGGGATGAATTATTGTACAACAAAGTCAGATGATGTACCCTTCATGATTGGACCTCACTTGCCCTCCATCCAAATGCCTAAACCAATTTTATTGGAATCGAATAAAACGAAATAAAAAAAGGACACTAATGCTTTGAAATCTTAAGATATTAAAATTTTGATGAATAATAAAAGTGTGTGTTTATTTTGGAATTTTGGGATGTTACTTTATGTCAAATCAAATATGATAATGATTGATTTTATAGGTATAATAGATATTTTATGAGTGTTGTGTTGGAAAGAGTAGTAATAAGTTTAATATGTATTTTTGGGTGTAGATTGAATTTGAGATGTAAAATCCGGATGTTACATCTCAAACTCGTGTAGAGCGTAATCGCAAAGTTCTATGTCCATCTATACTAGTCCCAATACAAACATACCTAATCTCTTCTACTTACAACACATACAAATTTGAAAAATATAATAATAAAATAATAATATATAAACAAAAGAATGTGTATATTTTTATAAATAAATACACAAATAATTAATTTTTAACATATGTAAATAATATTGAAACGCCCAATAAAACTAAGGGGGTGTTTGGTTGGAGGGAATATAATGGGTAAAGGAATAACTTTGAAAGTAGTGTGAAATCAAAGTCATTCCTCTCAATATTGTGAGGCATGAGGATTACTCAAAAGTGAGGAATCAAATCACTATTTGCATTCCCATTACTTTCTACCAAACAATTTCTTTCATTTCATTCTCATTCTCATTCTCATTCCCCCCTATCCATACCACTCAACCAAGCACACCCTAATATTTAATTAAAATGGAAGATTTATACACCCTCTGTTCACAAAAATTGATTTATCTTGGCAATTCACGATTATTAAAAAAATAGATATTGATGAGTAAAAGTAAGTATATTAATATAAAAAATATTTAATTATTAAAAAATATTTGATGTATGTGAAAAAGTAGGTATATGTACGTGTATAAAAATGAAAATAATGATTGTAAGTTTTTCATTTTAGATAAGTGGACCATTTATTATGGACAATCGTTTAAGGCAATGTGGATCATTTATCGTGGACGGAGGGAGTATTTTATCTGTTTTAAAAAAAATTACTACAACTGTCCCATAAGAACTGACAGATTTTTCTTTTTTGGGACGTCCCACAAGAACTTGCAGACTCAAAAAAGGAAATCTTTTTATAAACTTCACCCTCACAATATCTACATATTTACACAAAATACTAGTTACTTTTTTACATTTTGGGTCCACATTACACTCAATACAACTAATTTTTTTTCTTTTTATATAAAATTTTACTAAATTACAACTTAAAATATTATTTTTTTTACTTTATTTTTTTCTTAAATTTATGTGTCTCTCCTCACTTGTAAATTGCTATGGGAAGTAGAAAGTATATTATTAATAGTATATTTTTCTTATACAATATAGAATACAGATGTGTTAGCACCGACGTCCTCTAGAGTCCTGTATAGTCTGTAAAACAATAATATAAAATGTGACAAGTGAGATATGTCTTAAGAAACCGAATCCATGTGTGGTCACATGTCACTGGGCATTAGTCAAAGGTGTTTGATTCTATCTGATAAAAATTGTAGCCTGAAATATCAAAGCTGCATATGAGCTGTTTTCTTGCAGGTTGCAGAAAGTTAAAAAAAAATTAATAATTCTTTCAGATAAAAGGTCCAAAATACCCTCTATAATGTACATGTACTAAAAAAGAGATTATCTACACAAAATAAAAAGTAAAAAAGGAAAATGAAAATGAAATTTCTTGCTTAAATAATTTTTTGGGCTCTCTGACCTATTTGTAGATAGACAGGCCAAATATTTTTACTTGGGCTTTGGACCCTATATTTTGGGCTTATGAAAAGGCCTTAAACCTCACATTTAACTGATGGAATTTTGTGCAATGGCCAAGATTTCTGACATTTTAATGTAAGATCCGTAAATATATGCATATTGCTTCTTAAAATTTACAGAAGTCGAAAATCAATAATCGAACAATATAAATTTAGGGGCGTCTAGGGCTGCCTAAATCGATTTCTGCATCACTAATATTTACAGACAAGATATCTATTTTCTTAAAATTCATATAATATAAACGGAGAAAGTATTATTTTTTATATTCATAAACATGACATTTGACCGGATAAATTCAAAATGGAAGCCAAAAATGAATTAGGTAGTTAAATAACCTAATTGTTTTAATCAATAGTGAATTACAAACACTGATTTTTCCAATAAAGGACTAATACATGATAAAACTGATACAGAAACATAAAACGAAGTTTATATATGATCAAACATGCAGTAACTATGTAATTAGGTAAAATTAACACCACGAAAGACTGTGTCGATCACAATTAATGTAGAGATAGGGCCTCATGGTCATGGACACTTTACAAGATATCCGTGCATTGCCACTTTACCCCAATTGTTGCACTTTGTGAATCCAGGTACACATTTGAACTTAGCACAACACGAGGTACAAGTTCTCATGCAGGCTCGTTTTGGGCTGACGGCCCTGCAGTGTGACACACACATTGTCACACAACCTGCAATATGCGACATTAATTGTAAAAGTGTTTATAGGTTGTGAGTTCTATATATCTTGTAAAATATACTCCATCCGTCCCGCAGGAATTTACACACTTTTTTTATTTTGACGTCTCAAACAAATTTACACACTACTAAAAAAGGAAGCATTAATTTGCGTACACACTCACAAACTTATAAACATATTTACCCATATGCAACTACTTTATATATAAAATACATTTTTTAAGTCATTCCATAGGGTGCAAATTCCTATTGAACGGAAGTAATAATATAATAGAGTATTTATACCATGTGGTGGAGGAGAGGCGGGTGCAGTGACAGGTGCCTTGGGTCGAAAATAAATCGGGGACTTGGCGGGAGCACTAAACAACGGAGCCGTTCTTGGAGCGTGGACGGGGGCCTTAGCCGGTGCATGAATCCGGCCCTTCTTTGGAGCATGGATAGGTGCATTAGCGGGAGCAACCACGGGTGCTGTTGCATGATGGTGATAGTGATGATGATGCACCTATATACGACCAGACGCGAAAATAATTATATATATTGATAATGTTATTTAATACACATATCATGTATTAATTAATGAAAATGTATGAATACGAATTAAATTATCATGGGGTACAAGATAGGAAAACGAGAAGTACTCATGCAATAATAAACACACAATTTAACAATAAGAAATCAAGAATGAGGGCTAAGAGATAGAGAAAGTGACCTCTTTATTTTCAGCAGCACTGACTTGTTCGGTAGATGAGGCCTACAACGAAACAAAATCATTGGATGAAAATTACAATTCAAAATATATATGAAATTAAGTTGCAAACGTTGGTGCAAAAAGGGTCGAAAATCTTTATCTGATAAATAAATAAACTCGTGATTTGGATACATTGTTCTTTTTCATATATATAAAGTGAAAAACTTAAAAAAAAAAATTCACATATGAATATAAAATTAATGCACTATCTTCAGATATGTACAAATTTTTTGCATAATAATGTAAAATATGTTAAATAATAATTTTTTTTTTTTACATATTGAACCTATTTAAAAATAGTGCATTAATTTTGTACCAATTGACAAAAAAATAATAATCATGAACCAAAGAATTTATACTATTGTCGAAAACACTCACCATTTTTGCGATGGAGAGAAAGAGAGCGACGAAAACGAGCATCGATTTGAAAGCCATTTTGTGTATGACGCAATTAAGAGAAAGAAATGAATAATTTCTTGTAGCATAAACAAAGGAGAACGATGCATGTTTTATAGAGAGAAAAGACACACAAGTGAGAGGAATATATGCATGAAAAGATGGTATAAGTGGGATTGGTTTGCTCAATTAATTTTGGCTACTCCAAATAAATAAATAATAATATAAAGATAATTATTAGTGATTTTATGATTTGAATTTGAATTATAATTGTGTAGAATCTGTGTTATTCTGTTCGCTGGGCTCAATGAAATTGTCCGTTTTTTGAGGGAATTATTATTATATTTTATTCCTCTAAAAATGTGATTATTAGGCCGCTTGCTACACCAAAATCATCACCCAACAATTTTTTTTTTTTCTTTTTTGGCATACCAAAAATTTACTTAAAACGAAGCAGTTATAATACTTTTGGTGAGTAAATATAACGATGGATAAAGTTGTAAAAAAATAATGCACTTGTAAGTTTAACCAGGAAAATATTCGAAATTTAATGGCATAACTAAATCGAGTTCAAAAAATGAGAGTAAAATTCATTTAAAATATATTCCATTAAATATATAAACTGTTATCCTAATATTTTACATAAGACTTAGTCTTGTATGCATTAGTTACACCGTGCAACTCAAGTTCATTTTTAAAAAGTTACACAAAATACTACTGAAAAGTTACAGATGTTATTATTGAAAAGTGTATCTTTAATGGTGTAACTTTTCAATAATAATTTGTGTAACTTTTCAGTAATAAATTATACAGCTTTTTAAAAATGAACTTGAGTTGCACGGTGTAAATGGTGCACAAGAGACTTACTCTTTACATAATAATTTCAATTTATAGGTACTTATTTTATAAGTCTAATAGTATCAGTGAATATATCTAATGATATCAGTAAATATATTAGAATATAAACTATAGTATTATGAAACTTGTTTGCAGGTGATGTTGTGAAAAATAAAATAAAACAATAGCTTGACTTTTTGTTTTGATGGATTAAAAATTCATCCAAATATAACCTACAAACACCAACCCCAATTAAAGATTTGATGAATAAATATTTTAATGCATTCATCCCTTTCAAAAATTATGCATTCAATTTAACTATCTCCTTAGCCAGTAGAGTGGGTTTTAATTTTGATGTCTTAATTTCTCCGTTGAAGAAATTAAAGGCCCAGGTTAATAACACTAATCCATTTTGGGAAATACACTACCCATAGAAATGTTCGGCATTATTTTTTGAAATTTTTACAAGTTTTCGGCAAAAGTTTTCGAACATTTTTTCATTTTGTGTACTGTGTTCAAAAAAAAATTCGAAAAAATTTCAAAAATTTCAAAAAAATGTGGAACAAAGGATATAGTGTATTTCCCAAAAAAGCTATGGCCGAAATTAAAGCTCTTTCAAGCTTTTCATAATATCCAGTTTGGCCCAATTTACAATCTGAAATATACATTTTAAGCCCCAGGTTATTGACACTAGCCTTTTCTGAAAATAGACTATCTTTGAAAATATTAGGTTTTTTTTTTCCCCAAAATTTTATAAATTTTTGGCTAAAAATTTCGAGCGCTTCTCCATTTTTTACACTATGTTCGAAAAAAAATATCGAAAAAATAGAAAAAGTTTGAAAAAATTACCGAACAAAAGATTGTGTATTTATTCGGACAGTGTATTTTCAAAAAAAAGCTCGTGTGAATAATCTGGGCTGATGGGAATATGATAAAAATATCCACACTCATATAAACTTGTAAAATCTATCAACAAATGATTAAATTACTGTCCATTTTTCTAAAAAAATGTTGACTATATTCTGTTTAACGGATTCATAAATAATTACTCATTGGGCTATCAAAAGTCCTAGCCCAGGTAATTTTAGTAGGCCTTGGTGTAAGCAGCTCATTAATGAATTTGACAAAAAGTTTAAGAAATGATAAATAAAATTTTAAAATGGTAAAATATACTCCCCTTTCCCATGAAATTTGACTTTTGATAAGTAATTTAATATACCTTTTGAGTATAACGCACGTAAAAGGAATGAATTGGATTGCGCTTATCAATCCAAAATTAATTAAATTTATGAAGAATTTTCTATTTTAAAAGTGTGAAAATTAGTTTAGAATAATAGAAGGAAAAGGTATAAAAAAATACATTGGGAGTCTGAAGAGTCTTCTCTTTCAGTCTTCAAGCTTCTTTCATGTGTCCTTCATGTTGAAGAGTCATATCCTTGAGTTCTTTCACGTGTTCTGATCATAAGACTCTCTCATCCGGATTTCTTCCTTCTTTCCTCCAAGTGTCTTTGAGAGGTTGAAGAGTTATATTCTTGAATTCTTCCAAGTGTTCTGATGATAAGACACTCTCATCCGGATTTCTTCCTTTTTTATGAGGGGGAATATTGATATGAATACGTCTCATACTCCATCTTTAAACTAACTAATTCAAGATTTATATATATATATATATATATATATATATATATATATATTATTGGAGGTTCAATTCAAACATAGAATAAGTTTAATAAACACTTAGATAATAAAAACTATGAATTGAATAATTGATTTCCACATCATTAAACAAGTAATATTATTGATCATGCATTGAAACACCATCACAGATCAGTTCATGGCTTTCATGTTTGCCCCCATCACGGCAATTTATTAAATGGTTCAGAATGGGTACAAACACAAGTCAACATTTAATAAAAACAAACATTATAAAATACTATGTAGAAATAAACGAGAAAGACATGAATCACACAAGACAAATCATGTTTAGGGGCACTTGATATCCTTTCCTCGAACGGTGATTGTGTCCCAAACGCAACACTTGGAGTACTCGGGTACGCATCTGGACTTAGCACAACACGCGGTACAAGTTCTCATGCAACGCCTTCTTGGGTAAATCGGCATGCAATGTGTGAAGCACATCGCTACGCAAGCTTTGCCTGCAAAGTACATAATTGGAATAATAAATTAGTTGTGCTTTGTAACAGAGTATAAATAAGGGAAAATAGTTTTTTTTCGTCCTTTATCTTTCATCTATTATAATTTTGGTTATTTAACTATTAGAATTTAATTTTAGCCCTTTATCTTTCAAAAAGGACGAAAATAAAATTTTGTGAAAAAATAAAGGACGAAAATCAAAAAATTTATAAAGATAAAGGATGAAAATAAATTTTTTTTGAAAGATAACGAAATTAAATTTTAATAGTTAAGAGGAGCAAAACCGTAATAGGTGAAAGATAAAGGACAAAAAAAACTATTTCCCCTATAAATAATTTTCTTATTCAATGTTTTATGCATTGAACTTGTTGTATACGTACCAAGACCGTATGGTAGGGAGGATGTTGGCGCATAGGCAGGTACCTCTGGAGACCAAATTGGAGCATAAACGGGGGGATACACAGGTGGCTATATACGTATAAAATACATCAAAATCAAATTTATTTGAGGATTTATAACTAATTAGGTTAGTTTAAGATAGATAAAGGACAACATTATCCTTTCATTTAAATTTTTAAAAGTTTTGTATCCTCTATTGTTATAATGTCTCATGATTATTTGTATAATGCACAGGAAATCAAGTAGTAAAAGATGTTATCACCTCAACATTGTTGACTCCTTGGACAGGCAAACCCTGCGATGATAAAAAATTATGATTAATTGTAAGAAGAAATATTATAAGATCAAGGGAAAACCACAAAATGGTTCATAAAATTGACACAAATTACAAGTTGGTTCTGTGCAGAAAGAAAATACGCTTTTGTACAGAAAAAAATTATATTTTTTTGCAGAAATTGTAAACTAATTTGTAAATATAACTATTTTTTTGAACCAGTGACCCGAACATCAAATTAATAATTGAAGATGTCCTAAAATATGATGCACACTTACAATTCTTGCAACGAACAGCACCAAAACAAACATTACAAGGGGCGATTTGGGAGCCATTTCAAAGATAAATTAAAGACAGTATTTTTGGCCTCTTATAAGAATGATGGATAGTGCTAAGGGGAGTGGTGTTTATATAGGCATATGAGGGTACATGGATTGATGAAACGATTCTATGAATTTGGGCCCAATTCTTTATTGGCAAAATATTGTGAACACATTTTGAAAGTATTAATTATATTGATTGTTTATTGTAAATTTTATTTTTGAGAGTAGTGATTGTTTTGCTAAAAAATATTAGTTGTTTTATTATAACATTTTAGTTTTGAATGGTATCAATTGTTTTTATGAAAAAATATGTATAATTTACTATGAAATATTCATATTTTACTCATAGATATAAATGGCGGCTGCCGAGACTGCCTAGACGCTTGTGACACTCGGCCGCTGACGTTTAAGCTAAATTGCCGAGAAAAATCGGCCAAACATATTTGGCGCAATCGAGACTGTTGGCAGCCGCCTTAGCTCTGCCTAGACAACCATTTTTTTTTTAATTTCAAGTTAAAAGGTAGAATTAAAATTAAAAGATAGAAACTAAACTACTAAATTACTAAAAATTAAAAGTTTAATTGAAATACTTCTAATTTATTTGTACTATGTATTTTACTATTTTTGTATTTCATTTAAAAATTAAAAGTTTAATTGAAATACTTATAATTTATCGTATAATGTACATTTTTATTGATATATGTTTAGAAAAAAATTAATATTCAAAAAAAAAAAAGCATGGCTAGGTGGCCAAGGCGTCTGGCGACACTAGCTCAACCGCACGACGACCGTCAAGCGTCATTTGCACCCCTCGATTTTACTATAAGATTAGTATAAATTAATTTTACTGTTCAATTAGTATATATAATACCAACATTAATTTTTATTTAAAGATGTATTTCATTCGAGGAAAAAAAGAAAAAGAAACTATCTCTTATTTTAATGATTAAATAATCGTCATATATAATTTAAAACCAACCATCATGAAAACCAGTATTTAGTGGAAACGTGGAATTTTTTATGTACACAAGGCAGAAACTAAATAGATAGGTACATTTTATTTTACAGAAATAGATAGGTACATTTTTATTTTATTTTTGAAGTTCAGAGATAGGTACGAGTATTTGATAGAAAAAAAAAAATTCATCAAAAAGAAAAAGTGATTGAAAAAAAAAAATGAAATGCAGCTATCAGTTTATAAAAACGCTTTTTGAAAATTTACGAGGTCTTAAGATTTGTGCAAATTAATGCACACTCAAATTCATTGTTTAAATTTATGACACAAGCTAGAAATGAATTGTCCAACAAAGTTTTAACTTTTAATTTATTTATTCTATTTCTTGCACATTCAATTAAACATGACACTTGCTCCTAATTTATATTTAAATTAAGACATTTTTGTGTGATATTATCTAACCGTGAGATTATTATCAGTACTTTTTATATTTTTTACTTAAATCGAATAATCGATACACATTATATATATTTTCTCAAAAAATATACAATTTATATTAAAAGCAATAATATTTCTATTAAAAATTGATGTTGATTTTACGATAAGATAATCAATCTCACGATAAGCCAATCTCAAACAAGACTTGTCTTATAATAATAATAATTTATAATTGAGAAATTTATTTGTATCTTGTTCTTAAGATTCGAGTCCCGTATGTGGTGGGGCCTTATGACGAACTCTTTTCACACACTCAGACAAATAAAATCACAATAATTAATATTATAAAGATTATTCACAAGTTGCCTATTTTAATTAAAATGAGCTGCAAATCTAAATACGAAGTGTTATTGTGCTAACTGAAATTGTCAACTTAATTATTTATAATTTATATCGATTTTGGCTAGTTGTTGAAGTATCCATCAAGGAAGAAACCTAATTAATCTTGTGTAAATTAAGTCATCATCATCAGCCTAAGGTTATAAGCTTCACATTTTCACATGGTTCTGAGTGTAGTTTACGAAACGATCGAGCTGGCTTTCATTAAATGAGTAGCTAAACCTAGAGTTAAGTAAATTGTAAATCTGATTTATCGTGCAATTTTAAATGATATTAGTTGTTTTTATTATATATATAGTGCAATTTTTAAATTAATACCCTCTTAATGAAACAATGAATAAAAATGTTCATATATTGCAAATAAGTTTCATGGTGAAACTAATTCATAGCATACGTACATGTGTATACAGTTCACGTGAATTACGTATCAGTTTTTTATATGTTTAGAAAATGAGTGTTACAATGATTGTATATAGGATTCATTTAGAATTTGTCGAGTAGAATCAATGGACTTCATCGATCTCAAATTTGTGAACCAAATTCATACAAACTTCTGTCTTTGAATTGGATTGAAATTTCTTTAAAATTGAATATTTTAATTATATTAAAGTTGTAGGTTAAATATTGTAAAACTAAGAGTATATATTATATGTGTAATATAAAAAAAAGGATTAGTGTTAATAATTTAATCCAATCTAAATTATTAATAATTGAATAATTTATATCGAATTTAATTTGGATCAAGTCAAAATTTATACTTTTAGTTGTACTTTTAGATTCCATTTGGATGGATGAATTTGAAAATGAATGATTTTTTTTAAAAAAATACATGTAAAAAGATATATATTACAAATCACGAATTGTAAAGATATAGGAGAGAAAGAAAAAAGTAGAAGAAAGATAGAGATAGAATGGTAGAGAGGAGAAATTTCACAAAGGACATAATTTTGATGAGAATTTGGAATTTCTCAATTTTGAACATAAACTCAAAACTAAATATTTATAAATTCACCTAACTTATTTGAAAAGAATAATTATTTGTGTGTGAAATCCACAGATTTTAAATTTATACATCCAAATGGAACCTTTGTGTGTTGAAGTTGAATGGTTCTTCGACTCCTGATTCCTCGTTGATTTAACATGTTATCATTTATTACCTAAAATTGAGTAAATATTGAAGAAGATTTAATAGTCAAATGAGGAATTAACTATATATAGGAGCTTAACTAAAATAAATTGCCAGATAATGCAGAATAACGACAAAAGCTATATAATAAAAAATTAAATCCATATCATAGACTTGTGTTCCATTTTTTGGTGTTTAATACATCTTCTATTTATTAGTCTTGTATTAACCTTAGATAGTTGGTTTTTTATTTTATTTTTTTGAGAGGAGATTGTTGAATTATTTATGATATTATAAAAGTGAGAATGAATATATAAAACCTGCTAGTGCCTAGGGATGACAATTTGGTTTGCCCCGACCTGCTCCGATCTGAACCCGCATAGTATGGATCGCCCGCCCCGTGATCCGCAGCGGGGCGGAGCGGGTATGGATATCATTATCGCCCTGCCCCGACATGCCCCGCTCCATTTTGACCCGTTTATATTATTAAAAATTGACTATGTATGGTATTTATAAAAAAAAATATTATTATTTATTAGTATATATATATAGTATAAATAAGAATAAATTAATTTAACAAATATATTTTTGATCAATATATACTAATAAAACATAATTAATATGAAATATAGTATGACGTTTTAACTATAAATTTTAATTGATATCAACATATTTAAAGATAAAAATAAATTTGTATATTATATTTTTAATATCATAATTTTTTTTTTAATTAAGACCTTAAATTTATTTTAAATATGTAAAAATATATTATATATTATAAAATTTTAATTTAGAATGGATCGATCTGCCCCGCCCCGTGATCCGTAACGGATCGATCCGACCTGACCCGCAAATAGAGTGGAGCGGAGTTGGATCTTCTAGTATCCGCCCCGACCCGCTCCATCTGCCATCCCTACTCGTGCCTACAATCTCTCCATTGTTTATTGTGGTTTATGCAAATTTTATTGTTAAAAGAATTAAATTGCAATAGTAATGAATATATTGATATACTGGCTAAGATTTTTTGTATTTGCTAGTATTTATTTAATTATACCCTTTAAGAAAAAGGCAAAATGTTGCTTCAACGACAAGTAATATTAATGCACAAACAACCAAAAAGCCCAGATCCAAAAGTGTTCGACACGAAAAACAGAAAAGGTAAGTGTATTTAGTCAACTCAATAAATTACTTTCTTAAATAGATCATAAATATAAATTCTTTTTTTATTAGTTAGTGTTCGTAAATTAGTTGATTTTTGTTTGAAGTATTATAATTTGAAATAAACTGCTTGAATTACTGGCTAAAATTTTAAATTGCATGCATATATGAACTCTCACCGTAAAACGAATTGTCTCGTATATTTATACTATTATAAAAGTGAGCAGACAAAATAACAAATATTTTTAAACAATTTGACCTTTTTTTTTATAATTGTACGATTTTATCCTTTTAAAATTATTTTTCTTTGCAATATTTTTTTAATTGATAATTATTAATAATTACAAGATCTAAATCAACAGTATTATAAAAGTGATAAGACAATGAGAAATATTATTGTCAATTTTGTTCATCTTACTTTTATAATTGTTACAGTTTTCTCTTTTAAAATTATTTTTCTTTGCAATATTTATTTCAATTAACATAATTATAAATAATTATATAAGATATACCTTTACGAATGAAATCTCTTCGGTTGAATGTCTTTTGATGCCACTCTACAAGATCTATATATCAATTAATACTATCATAAAAGTGCGAAGGCAATGAGAAACATTTTCGGATATTTTTTTTTCTCTAATAATTGTAAAGTTTTCTCCTTAGAAATTATTTTTCTTTGCAATATTTATTTAAATTGACTTAATTATTAATAATTATATCAAATAAACATTTTTGAATAAAATGCCCTTCTATTGGATTGTCACCCTACAAGACTAAAACTCGTAATGGCAAATTCAAGTTACTTTTTTTAGAAGGCAAATGTACATTCTTCATCTAGATTATACTTAGAGTAGTCTCAATGGGGACACAATTCTTGTGGCAACCATCTAATTGCGGCAAGACGCAAATGTGGAGGCAAAATACCATCTATGAACAGTGCGTGGCAATATGCACTGTTCATAACGCAAATGTTTTTTTTTTCTTTTTTTTTATCATTTTATTTATATGATTTATATATTTATTGTATTAGGTAATATATTATATATATTTTAGGTAAGTGTAATATATATTAATATTAAATTTATTTATGATATAATATAATTTAAAAATAAAAAATTAAATATAAATAATTATTGTATTTAAATAAAATTTAAATAGGTAAATAAAATATTCTGATTGAACATCTGTGGGAAAAGTATTCTAATTCGGAGAATTAATGACTATCAATATGTAATTTATAATATTTGCATTGTCTTGTAATAATTTTAGATTTGCATTATGTTTTATTATATGTGTAATTTTTCTATATTAATATGTAATGTGATGTATTATGTTACTGAACTTTGTGATTTAAATTATTGATTCATAGTTTTTTAATTTTTCTTATTAAATATATATTTTTATTGATTTAATTTTTAAAAATTTAAATATGAATAACAAATTATAAAATTAATTATACATACGTAATAATAAAATAAAAAATAAATTTTATTAAAGTAAGAATATTCCAATTGAGTTAAGATTTGAGTTTTATGATTGGAGATGATTTTACTGTTGATGGCAAATTTTGTAGCAAATTGGTGTATTTTGGTGGCAAATTTGACTCAAACCCTTGGGAGTGACATATGTTTCACTTTAATTAGACGGACATGAATGTCAAATTTAGATTTGATGATTCTTTTGATTTTTCGATTATATTGGATGTTTTATTTCCAGATTTCGTATGTTCTTGACACTTTTAATTTTAGTTTAAAGTTATTTAATTATTATTTCTTTGGGTATTTCATCGTATACATATGTTCAAATTTCAATATCAATGATAAGTTCTATATTTATTTCAATTGACTTAATATTAATAATTAAATCAAATATACCTTTTTCGTGCTTATCCTTTTTAATCAGTAAAAACTATTTTACAGATAAAATAAATCAAATATGAATTTTTGAATGGAATTCCCTCACTCTACCAGACTAGAACTCGTAAATTTGAGAAAGTCTCGGAACCCAAGTGATTGCCGAGACAAGGCTAATTTATTACTCTCTCCATTTCACAACTATTTGTTCATTTTTTATTGGTTTATTTCACAATTATATGCACACAATTTTTTTTTTTTGTAAATTCTACCCTCGTAATATTCACAAATTTACAAGAATTTTATTAATTTTTATCTTTTGAACCTACAATAATCCAATCAATTTTTTCATCTCTTATAACTCCAATAATTATATATTTTTTTTTAAAGTGTGTTCACTATATGGTGCAAACACTATTTGAATGAAAGGAATTTTGAAATTTTGTAAAAGTGTATTGCATTTATGAAAGGTCTTTCTTTTTTTTCATTTCCCCCACAATTGCAAGTAGAGATGTTAAACGAACTAGTCTTAACGGGCTTCGGGATAAACGGGTTAGGGTCTTATCCGGTTCATTCTTAACAATCCTCTAATACCTGAGACCTAACTCTAACCTTAGCGGTCCTCGGGTTAAACTGGCTATGTCACAAATATAAAAAAAATCTAGATTTGAACACATACTCTAAAGTAATTGTCATAAAATGTTAATATTTAAACTAGAACATAAACATTGTCCATAATTTCATTAAAATTAATAAAAATAATTTAATATAATTACAAAAGTGTTCAAACCTTAACACTTAAAAGTTAATATAACATCTAAATATAAATACTTAAAATTAAAAAAACACCTAAATAGAAATTGGAGATAACTTCAATTAATAATAATAGTAATATATTTAATAGGTATATATATACAGAAGCAGGATCCATAATTATGAAATCGTATCGAATCAATAATCATTAGATAACATATCTCTACTATCACATGGCTCTGATACCATATAGGAGCAGGATCGGGGATCTTGATCATATCAGTAGTATAGCTATGGATCTTTTTCTCGACACAGATTGGAAATTACTGAGGACATCTATAGTTTATGAGTTAATGATTTCTCCGTATTGTATCAATAGTGTCTCACGGACCTTTTTCATAACAAACTGGCCTAAGTATTCAAGAATCTATGAATTAACCTGAAAAAAGGTTTTATGCCCACAAACGCCTGCGCCTTCACTCGGCATAACGGCAAAAGACTACCCCACACGGTTAACTCATAAACCAGAAAACTTAGCCCAGCAAGTTAAAACCTTAAAGACACATCTTGATACGTGTTGGACAAAATCTTAACTCATAAATATCGATAGACAACTCAAACCAATCGCTCGAAACCATTCACTACATATTGATATAATTAGATTAGATCAAACGACTTATGATCTCGAAAACACATGAAACAGTAGAGTATGAGATCCTAGATCATCGATTCAATACGAATATCTAGCCTGCCATAGGGCGGCTATGAATCTTATAAAAATTTAGAAACAGAAAATTAAAAGAGGGAAGTTACCCTTGAAGAGCCAACTGGAGTAATCCGGATCTTATAAAAACTTGCAGAATAAATTTACAAGAGAGAAGAGAGAGCAGACTTTCTAAGTCCTGCCTCTTACAACTAATGACACAACTATATATAGGGGGAGAACCGGACATGAAACCCCGGATTTCATCCCAAAGTAAAAATATGAATAGTGTGAATAGTGATTTTACTATTTATGAACAGTACTTGGTCTGGTGAGGTCAGCGATGACATAAGCATGGAATCATATTCAGATTTTATAATCATGCATGATATGAAAAGGGGTGTTCCAAATATTGGAATCATATTCAGATTTTCTGATGTAGTTTCTCCTTCTGATGTCGTCGATGATTTCCATCTTATTTTCTTTTGAATTTCTCTATAAGAGTATCCTTCAGAATATCAAAGATTTCCTGTATGGAAAGTTCCAACCCTTCATTAGGGTCTTGGGCATCCTGTAAATCAGAGTTAGATGCCATTGTTGAATCTGATTTTGAATCAGGAATATCTTCATCATGAAACATGTTCTTTTTTATTTGATCTATATAAAGATCAGCAATTTTTTCTTTGGGAAATATTCCCTCATACTTTTTTGAGAAATCTGCGAAAGGGGGAAGAGACTTGGTCTCTTGTTGCTCAGAATCACTTTGGATTCTGTTAATTACGGATTTGATCCGATCAATATTTTCTTTAATAGGAGATTCATTGGAATCTTTAGGAACAACACTTAGGTTGTTCCAAAATCGAGACATATGTACCCTGTATAAACAGGGGGTCCCTACATCAGTGTAGCCAAATTCTGGCTTCCATTTCCAGACCCATGGGATGCTGGAGTCAATAAAAAATCGACAATGAACTTGGTCTTTTGTCTGATGGGTCTTCATGTGAGAAGTTGCAAGAACATAGTCTTGAAAGGTATTTTTGACCTCTGGAGGCAGAATATCTGCTGAGGCACCATAAGTACTCCACCAAGAAGTAAACCAATTGGGGAGTGGTGATTTTGCAACATTGTCGCAAATCTTGATAAGCCACGTATGAGTATGCTTATCATTTTGGTAAAGTAAAGTTTTTTGAAAACTTTCAACATAATCCCAATAATTGTAGAGGAATTTGTTGTCATTTGCTTCATTTAAAATAATTTTTTCAGAAAAAGAAGCAGTTCCCCATTCATGGATGGAGATAATATTTTTAATAATGAATTTAGAGTAAGAAATATTTTTACTCTTTTGGAGATAGTGAGAAATATCAACACTTCCCAAGTTTGAGAGAATATTCTCATAAAACCCTCTACTTTTGTAG
>JAPKLY010000167.1:783587-825393 GCA_026898435.1 Prunella vulgaris | reverse complement strand
GTTGCATTAGAGTCGAGTTCGAAAGTTCCGGATACTCATTTGCGATTCGCCGATAGCTTTCGCTTCGTAGTGCAACGGACGGAAGGCTCCAAAGTCGTTGTATCTTGGGGATGGTTGCCATGATCCGTATTGCACTTGTGTACGGGGCAATAACGTCTTACGGAGAGCGAGTGAAACTCGTGCCTCGACTTTACCGTGTCAATTGCATAAGTCATCTTCGTTTACACACACCATTTATTGTTGATTTTCCAACACTAAGAATAAGATAAGACTTAAATGCTTCACCATGCAGAAGTAATTCAGCAATTTTGGCAATTCAACTATTGCCATCTGCAGTTTACCAAACAAGAACTTACAACTATAATAATTTTTTTTAAAGAAACCTATTATTTTGTTTCATTCAAAATTATGGATATTTTTTGCTGATACAGCCATTTTCCATGCACGTGTCATGCAAAACACCAACAAAGCCTTTATCCCACTATGGATTCAGCTATATACGAACGGTATTTCACTACTGTGATCAGTATAAAAATTACGAATTAAATATTTCTTAACAGACCAAAATGAAAAAGAATACACAAAAATATATCTTAAGCTTAATTAAAAATCTTTGGAGTCAAAACCACTTAAATGGTGCTCCGAGAGACAGAAATACAGATCTACATTTTCAAATTGAAGATCACTAATACTGTTCTAACGTCTAAAACTTAAGCTAAAAAAACTTCGGAGTTTTGAGTATTATCTAACTATTGACACTAAAATCGCACGCTGTTATGGCTGAGAGACAAAATTATAGATCTAAATTCCATCTCAAAACAGGAGCTGAAAAGGTATTTTCACGGATTGAATATCATTGATCGTACGAAATAGATTTGAAAAACCCTACCAAATATCACAAAATGAAAATGAGAATAACAACATAAACATGCAATTTTCACAGAAAACGCATGTTAGTGGTACTGGGTAAAAGAACAAGAAGATTAACTAAACAAACGAAATGAAGAAGATAACTCAGAAAAAAAATGGAGAGAAAATTATCACCTCAGGTTTCAACTCTCTGGAAATTGACACAATGATTTCAACTTTAACAGTGAATAGCATCCTGCAGAAGAAACATTATATATGGGGTGGGGCCGTTGAGCCGATATTTAAGGACGGACAAAATTGAAAAAAAAAAATATAAAAAAATTCACTCCCTCCATTGCGGTATAATTGTATAAGGTTTTTTGTTAAATATTAAAATAATGAATAACGTATAATTAATGTGATGAAATAGTGAAAGAATAATGAATAAATTAATAAAAATAAGAATAGAAAATGAATAGTAATTTTCAAAAAATAAATGAAAAATTTATAGAAGACAGATCAAAATGATAAAATGAGAAATTTATAGAGGGATGAAGAGAGTATCACTCATTTCACTTCTTGAACACTCAACTTTATACTTCATCCGTCCCAAAACTACTTTCACACTTTTCTTATTTGAAAGTCTCAACTCTTCTTTCACACACCTAAAAAAAAAATTTTATACACTCACAAAAGTCAATAAAATACATTTTTTTCTTATTTATTATTTAACTTTACACTCACATACTTATTTTATCTTAATTCGCGTGCCCGGAATTACTATGAAAGTAGTTTTGGGACTGAGGGAGTATATTTTTATTTGATTTTAAATTTAAATTATTGTTTGTTAATTTTAAATTTAATTTCAATTTTCAAAAGTAGAATTTTAGATTTTTTTTAATTTTTTTTTTTTTTGCATAATTCAAACTGATGTGAATTTTTTAATGATTAAAATAAAGGGAAAAAAAATTACACACATACTCCATTCCAGCAGCCAGAAAATCACAAATTTAGACGTGTGTAACATTCATGTGATTAAAAACAACATATTTTGTTATTTTTTCAATGGAAGTATGATGCAAATTGGATAATCAGACAAATTATGAATTGTAATTGAAAATGCAAAATATTTTGGGACAAAAATTAGACTCTAAATAAATTATGTGATCAAGGAAAATAATTTATCCCATATTTTATTCTTTAAAATGTTCGTGGGTCTTTTTTTAATTTTTTTTAATAATTTGATACCTACTCTGTAAAAAATGAAAATTCTGCTTTTACAATCTAACAAATGTCGAAAATATTTATTTATTTTATTTTTTTGCAATTTGAACCTTTAGGGTATGTTTGTTTTGGGACTAGCACGAATGGACGTAGGACTTTGCGATCACGTCTCTACACGAGTTTGGGATGTAACATCCGGATTTCACATTCCAAACTCAATCCACGCCTAAAAATACCTATTAAACCTATTATTACTCTTTCTAACACAACACTCATAAAATACCTATTATACCTATTATTATACCTATAAAATCAATCATTATCATACTTTGATTTGACATAAAGTAACATCCTACCCTACTAAAATCTCAAAACAAACACACACTTTTATTATTCATCAAAATTTTCACATTTCAGAATTTCAAAGTCATGACTTCCCACGACCCCCATAATCCCAGAACAAACGTAACCTTAGGGTATGTTTGTTTTGGGACTACCACGGATGGACGTAGGACTTTGCGATCACGTCTCTACACGAGTTTGGGATGTAACATCCGGATTTCACACCCTAAACTCAATCAACACCTAAAAATACCTATTAAACCTATTATTACTCTTTCCAACACAACACTCATAAAATATCTATTATACCTATAAAATCAATCATTATCACACTTTAATTTGACATAAAGTAGCATCCTACCCTACTAAAATCCCAAAACAAACACACACTTTTACTATTCATCAAGGTTTTCACATCTCAAAATTTTAAAGTCATGACTTCCCACGACCCCCTTAATCCCAAAACAAACGTACCCTTAGGGTATGTTTGTTTTGGGACTACCACGGATGGACGTAGGACTTTGCGATTACGTCTCTACACGAGTTTGGGATGTAACATCCGGATTTCACATCTCAAACTCAATCCACACCTAAAAATACCTATTAAACCTATTATTACTCTTTCCAACACAACATTCATAAAATATCTATTATACCTATTATTATACCTATAAAATCAATCATTATCACACTTTGATTTGATATAAAGTATCATCCTACCCAATTAAAATCCCAAAACAAACACATATTTTTACTATTCATCAAAATTTTCACATCTCAGGATTTCAAAGTCATGACTTTACACGACCCCTTAATCCTAAAACAAACGTAATGAATGTGAGTATCCTGAGCTTTTGGCAGGTAAATGAAAAAGAAGCTCAGCCCATATTGCTGGATACTATAGTATATATCATATTCAGAATTTCACATGAGAATTCAATTTTTAAGATTAAATCTCAATTTAAGATTTTTATTTTGAAGTAGGGCAAATTTTATGTAACACCGTTTCATGACAAGAGACCATTTACTTATTAATAAAAAATTATCATTTTAAAAAAATTATAAAATTTTAATGAAATTATATTATTTTAGTTAAAAGTGACTATTTCAAAATATTAATATTTTATCAGAACTTTATCACTTTTTTAAAATGATAACTTTTTATTAATAAATGACATATTTATATTGGTCACATATCATGAGACGGTTTCAAATAATTTTTTTTCTAAATTTTTTTATTTGAGATTTTATTATATTATTTTTGTATTAACTCAAGAATCAATATTTTTTAATTTTTTTTAAGAAACTCCGAACATAATATTTTTTTATTAATATTTAAAATATAGTAGTAATATATTAAACTAATAAAAAACTAAAAAAAAATTGACGCACGCATTAGACATATTTAAAATAATTAAAGTTTTTCTTTATTTGAACGATGAAATAAAATTAATTTGACAAAAATTTATATGAATTTAAGTTCGCGATAAATTCGAATTTATTAATTATCACTATCATGTATACATATTATTATTATTATGCAATATACATTATCACTGTTTAAAAAATTAAGTATATTTTATAATAGTAATAGTATGCATAATAACTGTGATAGTGTTTATATATAATAGTAATATGAATCCATGTGACTTCGAGTTGAACTATTCGACCTATTTTTAAGTATATTTAACGTGTTATATTTGACAATTTTTTTTGAAAGGATATTTGACACAACTTCATCTAACCACTTTATGACCAATCGATCCAAAACATCGATGCAACAGCGCTGCATTATTAACATCATAGCCAGAAAAATTCTACATCTTTCACTCTGAAACAAACAAAAGGCAGAACCAAAAGTTTTTGCCAACTAATATATTCTAATGAAACAACTAATATTATTTAAAATACACACAAAATGTAAATCATTTGCACGAAAAAATTAATTTACATGAGACTTTCCCTACGTGTATTATGCATGGGAAGAGTTGTGAGTTCATTTCCGATATCTACCATACCATCCTGCCTTAATTTAGAAATCATGGAAACTGCTCCTCACCAAAACATCTCCATTCCAGCACTGAGACAACAATCTAGGATGTGTCGATATCATTCATAATCACCACGGATTAGGTAGAGTCTCCTGCAACATCAATCAACGGCTCTCCTGACTTCACAAGCCTCTACTAGCCGAAACTTGTTTCAATACCTTGGCCAGATCATAAGATTTAAAATCTTTTCCGTAACATAAGCTAAGATCGAGAGGTGTATATCCATCCTGTAGCCATCAATTTGTCACATTAAAATTGCAAAAATATATCCAATATATCAGCAAGTGATTGTTGATTGAGAATTAGTATAAAACTATTCAGTTTACCTTATTTCTCCTGGTCATATCAGCACCATTAACTAACAAAATCTTTGCTATATATCTGTTTCTTGTTTGCATGGCCACGTGCAATGGTGTCCATCCCTCCTAAAAGAACAAACCAATCAAAATAGCTAATCGATATTTGCTAAATAGTCTTGATTTTTCACTTCATATATATATATATATATATAATACTATATCATATACTTGAGCAATTACGTCTAAAATATGTCTATGAAAGAGTAAAACAGGTGCTCACATTATCAGCAACATTCACATCAACCTTGTATTTTATCAACAATTTGACCGTTTGCATGGCGCCTACTTGAGCAGCATAATGCAGGGGAGTAGCCCCATCCTGTGATGACAACAAAGCAATGTTCGTAACCTAAAAACTAAATATGAAGGAACCAATGATAAATACCACACACATAACCATTATACAAATATATACCTGATCTTGTGCTTCAGGATTTGATCCTTTTCTTAAGAGATGGCTAATTACAGCTTCTCTTTTACCAATAACTGCAAGATGCAGGGCTGTTAAGCCATCCTGTTTCATAATGTTCGATAGTATTAATGCTTGAGAATCGATGCAAGAAAAGAAAAAATTTCAACTCTGTTGAAATACTCATCAAACCTTGTCAACTTGTTCGATGTTATACCCCTTTTCAAGAAGCCCATCCATGAACTTTATATGTCCTGCTAGTGCATAAGTGTGGAGAGGCTTCCATTTTGCCTGCAGACGAGACAAATATTTTAAAATGATGTAACAAAAACTTGTTTATGAGCCAACAAACATATAAATCAAATCAAGCATACTATCATGGCATGAATTATAAGATTGATGGTGACATAGTTGCAAGAAAGATCACACTACAAATCATTCAACTCACAGTTGACAATTTCTCCAGGTTAGGAGCTTCATTCTGTTCCAAAATTGCTAGTTCTTCAGGTTTCAAGAGCTGTTCAACCTCTGCAATCAACAAAACAATGTTAGTCAGTTTGTTGCTTATCTTCATTCCAAAACATACAATCCGATTTCGTAATAGAAGGTTCATTAATTTCTTTGATCAATGATAAAGCTATGATGCAAAATCAGAAAAAAGCAACCAGCAAGAACATCAGTTTTAAATCAATGTATTAAAATTTGCAAACCTTTAACAAGATCCTCTTCATACTTTCTTCGGGATTCCTCCTCGGCGTTGCTAACAGCAGCTTTGACATTTCCATTACCCTCCCAATCACTTTCGTAATCCAAGTCATTCTCTTCCGTTTCGTCGTCTTCCTCATCCTCATATTCGCTGTCATCATCACTTCCGTCATCGGGGTCTTCCCACAACCCTTCATACTTCGCGCCAGAGTAGGCCCTTCTTTTCGAACTCCCAATCGATAAAAAAATGGGGAGATGGGGGCCTCTACTCAAGCACCTAATTGCTCCACGGCTATGGAGTCGGCAACAAAGAACTGGCCATGAAGCTCTGGCTAGAGTACCTACTAATGGCTGTTGCGCATTAAGCATTGCATTGCTGAAAGAGACTATCATTTTTTGCAGCAGTTTGCTCAATCTTCACCTGCGAAAAGAACTCTTTAATGGAAAAAGAAAGAAAACGAAATCGCGTTAGTTGCGCATTTCATCGAGCAGTTGGTAGGCAAGGTTCAAGACATTAACATTTCTTAATTTCAAGTTGTACCTCGATTGCAATCCACAAATTCGAATCGAAGGACACAGTTAACAGAATTATGCAGTCGCCGGAGGTGAATCAAATTCACAATTGATTCGTATATAATGGTAGCGTGAAAATGCGCTGAAGTTCAATTTCTTGATTTCCTTCCCTATCCAAAAGGACTCTCACGTTCATGGAGCGGTTCAATACATGGACGGTTCACCCAAATCGGGCCAATCCTCATGTATGGTTTGTCGTTTTTACTTTGAAAAAATTTACAAAATAATTTAAATTGATTCTCTGCAAAAATAAATATATTTTTGTGTAAAAAAATGGTTTTTTTTTTAAATATTGCAATTTTCAGTTACAAAAATATAGTAAAATTAAAGTTGTTTTTGTTTTTAAGTAAAATCGTTAACTCAATTCACATTTTAGGAGAAAACGTGACCTGAGTTCACGTTTTACCACCAGTTACTTAACGCAGTTAGCCGTATGAACAGAGAAAATCAAATGATGCATATCTCCCTTTTTGTTTTAAGAAAATTTGATAGAAAAACTTACATCATTTTTATATAAGTTCCTGACATTTCGTAATCATTTTTGCATGCTTTGATGCATTGGAACTAATGATGCATTTTAATTAATTAAATTTTATTTATTTTGCAGAGAAATTATATTTGATAATTCAATGAATGTATAAATTAAATGTATTATTATTTATATCCTAAATTAATAGTATTTATTATTTATATCCTAATTATTTATTTTGTAGAGAAAATTTAATTGGATTATTGGAAGATTTAGTTGATTTATTTTTAGTTTTTTAGAATTTTTTAATTATATATATTTTTACTTTACTTTAATTTAAATATTTATCTAAATCTTAAAAAATATTATTAAAAATCAATTGATTTTTTTTTTCAGTTACTATTTCATATGTAGTTTTTTTTAAGTTATTTTAGAATTGATCGACTATAATTAAAGAACTAATTTTAAAATAAAAAAATTAAAAATTAAAATTAAATCAACAAAAAATTAATTAATTAATTTCATATTTATTAAGGATAACTTAGTCTTTTATGCGTGTCTATTTTTGTCTTTAAAACAATGGGGTACGCTTAGAGTTTTTTCGGGTATGAATTATAGGACTCATAATTTAATAGTGATAAAATTATTTTTTAGTTAAATTTAGGATAGGGTGCATGTAAATATTAAAATTATATTTAGTCAAATATATTAAAATTTGAGGTCAATAAAATATGTAACATATACTCCCTCCGTCCCATAGGAATTTGCGCCCTATAGGACGACACATTTTTTTAGAAAAATGAGTTTTATATATAAAATAGTGGTATATGAGTAAATATGTGTATATATTTGTGAGTGTACACGTAAATCAATGCTTCTTTTTTTATTAGTGTGCAAATTTGTGTGGGACGTCCAAATAAAGAAAGTGTGCAAATTTTTGCGGGACAGAGGGAGTATAACATAATATTATTAATTCAAATATTTGATATTTCTGATAATTTAAAAATATTTTGAAATGATACATTAAAAAAAAATCCACTATAACTTTATTTAATAAATATAATATATTAAAACATAAACAGATTAATAAAATAAATTTTTTATTATTGAAATGCATTAATAATGTTGTAATCGAGAGAAAAGCGCAAGCATAAAGTAAATAACACAGTATTGATGACCCAGTTCGTCACGGAGTGACTACGTCTGGGGGCGACCAAGCCAGGAGATTATACTAATAATGAACTGCCGTTACAATCAATATGAATGTGTAATGTACATAATACAGGGAACAATACTATATATATAATACCTAACCCTAAGTCTTGTGGGCCTAAAGCCCACTGCATATATCTAATATTATATCCACACAATATAATAATATATTTACATATATTATAACACTCCCCCTTGGATATAATATGACAAGGAAGAATGCAAGTGTTACTTAGTGGAGTGTAACAAATGGCCTCGAGGATACAATCATCAGGATTGTTTAACATTTGTTACTCCCCCTGAAGATAACAACCTTCCAAGTCGACGCATCCCGATTCCATGTACATACTTTTCAAAAGTCGAAGTGGGAAGGGATTTAGTGAACAGATCAACTAAATTGTCACTTGAGCGTACTTGTTTTATCGTGATCTCACCACTCTTCTGGAGTTCGTGAGGATAAAAGAATTTTGGGGATATATGCTTCGTCAAGTTCCCTTTGACATAGTCGTTGCTCATTTGTGCAATACATGCAGCATTATGTTCGTAGATAATTGAGGGGCTTAAGTCAACAGAAGGAATACCACACGAATCGTGAATGTGTTTTATAAGGGATTTTAACCACACACATTCTCGTGCAGTTTCGTATAGAGCTATGATCTCTGAGTGGTTTGACGATGTGGTCACCAAAGTTTGTTTGACAGATCTCCATGAAATGGCAACCAGGTGAGTTAGCTCACCTGGCCACCGGGCTCCTCACTTGAGTGAGTGACCTGGGTTCGATTCCCTTTGGGAACGAATAGGAGGGAGTTATAAGGTTGGCTTGGAGATATGGGTGTATGGAGACTTGGTGAACTAACTTCTAACTACTAACCACTAACATTTACCTATCAAAAAAAAAAAAAAAAGATCTCCATGAAATGGCTGTTCCACCACAGAGGAAAACATAACCCGTTTGCGATTTCGCATTATGGGGATCAGATAGATAACCAGCATCAGCATAACCTATAAGCGTGTTGTCTTGGTTTCTTTGATAGAAAAGACCAAGATCTTGAGAACCTTGAAGATATCGTAGGATATGTTTCACACCATTCCAATGTCTCCTCGTGGGGGAGGCACTGAACCTTGCAAGTAGATTGACTGCAAAGGCAATATCGGGCCTAGTGCAGTTTGCAAGATAGAGCAGTGCACCAATTGCACTTAGATATGGAACTTCAGGTCCCAATAGCTCTTCGGTATCTTCTTTAGGTCTAAATGGGTCCTTTTCCAAATCAAGGGAACGGATAGCCATTGGAGTGCTTAAGGGATGAGATTTATCCATGTGGAATCTCTCCAACACTTTCCTTAGGTAAGCTGATTGGTGTATCAGTATTCCTTCAGGGAAATGCTCGATCTGCAGGCCGAGACAGAACTTGGTTTTACCCAAAGTTTTCATTTCAAATTCAGTTTTTAAGATTGAACTTGCTTCTTCAATCTCTTTCCTTGTTCCAATAATGTTTAGATCATCCACATACACCGAGATGATGCAAAAACCATTAAGGGATTTCTTAGTAAAGACACAAGGAAAAGCCTCGTTATTTATGTATTCCTTCTTCAGGAGGAATTCGCTTAGTCGATTATACCACATACGACCTGACTGTTTTAAGCCACATAACGAGCGTTGCAACTTAATGCTGAACATACTACGATGTTCGTTATTCCTCATTTGGGGAATAGTTAATCCATCAGGGATTTTCATATAGATGTCAGAATCTAATGATCCGTATAAGTATGCGGTAACTACGTCCATTAGCTGCATTTCTAAGTTTAGTTTAACTGCCAGTGATATTAGGAAGCGGAATGTTATGGCATCCATAACAGAAGAGTAAGTATGATCGAAATCGATACCGGGTCTCTGCGAAAACCCTTGAGCCACTAACCTCGCTTTGTATCTCACAATCTCATTGTTCTCATTTTGCTTTCATACAAATACCCACTTGTATCCAACAGGGACTACATTTTTCGGGGTACGAACGATGGAACCGAAAACATTTCTTTTATTTAGCGAATATAGCTCTGCCTTTATTGCAGCTTCCCATTTCACCCAATCAGAGCGCTTCCGGCACTCGGATATAGTTTTGGGTTCATGATCTAGATCATTATTAGAAATGGTGAAGACAATTAAGGCTGCAAATATGTTGTCGACAACAGTTGTATTTCTGTTATAAGTTTCTCCCGTGTCTACGAAGTTTGTTGAAACTTCAATGTTTACATCGAACATATCCTCTTCATTTCCCAAAGGGTATCGGTTTGATGATTCCGCTTTCTCAGAGTCATTAATTGATTTAGCACGTGCGTTTTGATTCTGATTTTCGTCTGCAGGACGAATCTCTTCAGGAGATTTTAGGGGTGACATAGTGTGTTTGCTAGCTTTACACTTGCGCGAATTCGGTTCGCTTATGTTAATATTTCCTTTACGCTTCTGGCGCATGGGGGGATTAACATTTGTCTTCAAAGGGAGTTGTACCCTTTGAGGTGCATTTACCGCAGGTATATGCGACTTAGTCACTCCTTTATGATCAGTGAATGCATCTGGCAGGTTATTTGCTAGGTATTGCAAATTTATTATCTTCTGAACTTCAAGTTCAGATTGATTTGTGCGTGGGTCTAGGAACTGAAGATCTTTTGTGTTCCAAGTTATTTCACGGCATTTATTAATTGTGGTATTTTTCTCTCCCCCTAAGGCCGGAAATAGATCTTCGTCGAATGTGCAGTCAGCGAAACGGGCTGTAAACTGATCCCCAGTTAAAGGCTCGAGGTATTTAAGTATTGTGGGAGATACAAAACCGATGTAAATACCGAGTTTCCTTTGTGGGCCCATAGATGTTCGCTTAGGTGGTGGTATTGGAACATATACTGCACAACCGAATGTACGCAGATGGGAAATGATAGGTTCATTTCCACGCACGAGTTGAATAGGGGAATATTCATGATATGCAGTTGGTCGGAATTGGATTAGTGATGATGCATGTAAGATTGCATGCCCCCAACATGAAACGGGTAAGTTCGTTTTGTGTAGTAGTGGTCTAGCGATTAATTTAAGACGTTTAATTAATGATTCAGCTAGACCATTTTGAGTATGAACATGAGGGACCGAATGCTCCACTTTGATTCCCAGTGCCATGCAAAAATCATCGAATGCCTTAGAGGTGAATTCACCGGCATTATCCATACGGATGGATTTAATAGGATGATCTGGGAATTGAGATCTCAACAGGATGATCTGTGCAATAAGTTTTGCAAAAGCAGTATTGCGAGTGGATAGCATGGTTACATAAGTCCATCGAGTGGATGCATCTATTAGGACCATAAAGTACTGAAATGGTCCAGATGCTGGGTGTATCGGTCCACAAATATCTCCTTGAATCCTTTCAAGGAATTTAGGAGATTCAGTTCTTACTTTACTACTAGAAGGACGAATTATTAGCTTACCCTTTTGTGCAAGCATCACATATGTATTCATTAACAGAAGGGATTCTGTTGTGTGTTATGTTATGGCCTGATGAATTACATAGAATCCGACGCATCATAGTTTGTCCTGGATGTCCTAACCGCTCATGCCATAGTTTGAAAGAGTTTGGATCATTAAATTTTAGATTAAGAGCTATATGGAGATTTGAGGGTCTGATGTATGTGTAATACAAGCCAGACGAGAAAGATGGAAGTTTTTCGACGATGTGTTTACGATAATTTAAATAGTGAGTCATCAACAGATATTCACTATTGTCCTCAGTATTTGTTTCAATGTGATAGCCATTCTGTCGAATGTCTTTGAAACTGAGGAGGGTACACTTTGATTGTGGATACAATAAAGCATTTTCGATTATCAGCTCGGTACCCATAGGTAGAATGATCGAGGCTCTTCCGGAGCCAACGATTTGTATGTCGTCATCGGAAATAGTAGTGACACTTCCTTTCTTTTCGGTTAATGTTTGGAAAAATTATCTATCTTTTAAGATAGTATGTGTAGTAGCACTATCTACTAAGCACAACACATTAATCTCCATAAGCACTTAAGTGTATGTTTGGATACATTTAGATATGAGGAATGCTAAGGAGAGCCAAGATTACAGACGCTGATTGATCAGCCGCACAAGGGATCACTTAGGTCCTACTTTATAAGAACGTATTAAATTATTTTTTTGTAGACAATAGTGATCGACAATTGGATTTGACTGTAAAAAATAAAGCATCGATAAGCATTCATAAATGGAATCCATAAAAGTATCATGCAACATAGTCAAGATAAAAGCCAGTCAAACATGCTGGTCCAACCAAGTAGCAAGTAATATCAAATAGTCTAATAGATAAAGCAAGTAAACAGCAAGTTGATGTCGATCACTCATTGTCTCCAAAGGCGTCTACAGTCATTGTATCACCCACTAAGAGGTCATCCTTCTCCATATCAAAGCCTGCATCTGGCAGGTTGGTGTGGTGTGATTCACCTTTAGGAGCTTGTCCCTTTTTATCTTTAAGCATGCGTTGATATAGCTCCACTAGATGTTTTGGAGTTCGACACTGGCGAGACCAATGGTCGTCGCATCCACACTTGTGACAGAGTTGCTTGTTCTGTGTACCTGAGCTCGATGGTTTGTCTTGAGGTGCATTCTTTTCAGTTGCACTAGATTGTGCATTGTTGCGACCTCTACCTCTTCCTCTACCACGGCCTCGACTTCGGGTCGATCCGCGTCCCCCACTTGCCTCATTTCCTTTCCCACGTGTACGGCCTCTAGAGTTCCTCCGAGTAGCATGTGCTTCAGGCACAACTTGTGAGCCAACCGGTCTAGTATTGTGATTTTTCATCAACAATTGGTTGTGTTTTTCTGCAACTAGAAGTGTAGAAATAAGGTCGGAGTGAGTTTGATACTCTTTGGCCATGTACTGCTGCTGGAGTACAAGATTACTAGCATGGAATGTGGAAAGAGTTTTCTCGATCAACTGATCATCAGGGATCGGTTCACCGCACAGTTTGAGCTGTGAAAGTATGCGATGCAGGGCGGAGTTGTACTCCGTCACAGACTTGAAGTCTTGGAAACGAAGTGTTGTCCAAGCATGTCTGGCTTCGGGGAGGATCACATTTTGTTGTTGTTGGAATGGATCCTGGAGGGATTTCCACAACATTGATGGATCTTTTTCAGTGAGGTATTCATTCTTAAGATCTTTGTGAAGATGATGTCTTAAGAAGATAAGAGCTTGTGCCTTATGGGCAGTAGTGGATTTCCACCCTTGAGTGGTGGTGTCGGATAAGTCTTTTGAAGCTAAGTGGATTTCAACGTCTAAAGCCCATGTCAAGTAATTGTGGTCATCTAGTGCCAGTTCATCAAATTCACGTTTGATGATGTTTGACATTTTTGTTGCTACAAAGAAAAAGAACTAATAAATTTAGAATTTATTATTGTGTTGTAGCAAATAAAAAAATAGGGCTTAAGATCCAATGCAATGACAAATTAATAATAGGGGTGTATTTAATAAAGGATTGGGTGTATGACTTGTGTGAGACTTTTATTAATGGGACTTTAACCCAAAAATAATTATTGGATAAGGCCTTAAAAAAAATTTGATGATTTGGGCTTCATAATACCATTATGAATTTTATTAATGGGACTTCGGGCTCAAAAATAATTATTAGGATCCAAATTAATTAGGATCAACTAAATAAAATGCCCAATAAAAAAAAAATGACCCAATTTTTTATTTTTTTTTACAGGGCTCGGTCCATTTAGAAAAACAGGCTCACAAACCGGCCCAAATCAAATATGCAGGCCCACTTTGTTAAAAAGTGCAGAGGCCCAAGAGTGCCCAAAAAGTGGGGTCAAAACTCATTTGGATTAAAAACAGCCCAAGTAACATAAGCCCAAGTTGGGAATTAGGGTTTTCAGAATTAATCGGTCAGCACACTACATTCACACACGATTCGGTCAAGGCGGAAAAATCGCGGAATCAATTTCGCCCGTTCAATAGGTGTAAAAATCGCGGATTCCGCGTCGTGGAGAATCCGCCGTCGTGCATCTGCCGTCGGGGGGGTCACGCGGCTATCGGCGTCATCGCCGCTGTGCACACGCAGCCGCGCCGTCGAGGAGCGATTCAGGGCGCCGTCACGAGTTATTCGCGCCGCCATTCACGCGTCGTCGCTGTTCGCGGCAGAGAGCGTCGTCTCACACCATCACACGTCGCACGGGATGGGGGGCGCCGCCACGCTCAGGGTGGAGGCGCCGGCGCCGTCGCGCAGCAGGGAGCCGACGCGGCATCGCACAAAGGCGTCGCGCCGGAGGTGTCGCCTTACTCCATCGCGTCAGGCGGTCGGCCGCCGTTGAGGCGTTGTCGGTGTACGCGGAGCCGCTTCAGGGGCTCAACGCGGTGGTGAGGCGCCGTCGTCGCGGCCGCTACTAGGCGTCGCGTGAGTCCGCTTTGGGGGACTGACGATAGGCTTCGATTTCTTATCGATTTGGTTTTCTGAAATTTGTGATTGAGTATGAATTCGATTGGAATCGATTCTGTTTTTTTTTTTTGATTGAAAGAAAGAAGTTTTTGATACCCGGGGTTTCTCGAATTGGGGGATTTTTGTAAAACTCGTTTCTGTATTACAGAATTTCGAGAAAAAACCGAAAATTGTTACGGGTTTTCGAAAACGATTTTTGAAAAAGGTTTTGTTTCATAAAAACAGATTGGGTTTTCGAAAAAGAGCAGAAAAGTATTGTATATCGATCGGGGGACGATCGATTCTGGAAATAGGTTTTGTTATGCAATCGTCATGTACAAACAGATAATATATCAATCAGTATATTGACAGCATATCCAAGCATATGTATAGATCATGTATTAACAGTATGTGAACAAGCAGCATGATTCAACCGTATAATAGCAAATAATAATTTGCAAAAACAGATATATTAATCATGCGAATTTATAAGCATAAGAATCATGCCGAATCAAAAGAGAATTTAAAGGATATACACATAATGACATATTGAATACATATTCGATCAATTACATATGAATTTAAGTAGGAAATTTTTAGCGAGGATATAACATAGAATCTGCAGGAGAAAACCTATATATTTCAGAGAATATAATAAATAAAATACTCACAGATTTTCGCTTAATTTCCAAATAAAAATCAGAGGGTGAGTTATGAATCCGATCCGAAAAATTGTGCTGGAGCAATCCTCTCGTAAATCCTTAATGCTCGTAGAGACTCGTGCTGATAACGTGTTGTAATCGAGAGAAAAACGCAAGCATAAAGTAAATAACACAGTATTGATGACCCAGTTCGTCACGGAGTGACTACGTCTGGGGCGACCAAGCCAGGAGATTATACTAATAATGAACTGCCGTTACAATCAATATGAATGTGTAATGTACATAATACAGGGAACAATACTATATATATAATACCTAATCCTAAGTCTTGTGGGCCTAAAGCCCACTGGATATATCTAATATTATATCCACATAATATAATAATATATTTACATATATTATAACAAATAATTCCGCATGCAAAAATGCTTGCAAAATGTCATTAATTTGAATAGCACTATAGCAGAAGGTAACTTTATCTATCAAGGACGTGTTCGGTAGCAATGAAAAGGTTCTGAAAAAGAAAGAAATCTGATGATTCCTGATGTTTAGTAGACATGAAATCTTTTAAACGTCGGCCCGTAAAAAAGTTAGGCCCGTGGAATTATTAACGTGAAATCACTGTAGCCCTTTGGAAACCAGATCGCACCCAAACCCCTCCGATACATTTTCATGTCTTATCTTGCGAATTCATTTCACATTTCAATATTCTCTCTCTTCTCTCTCAATCATCTTCCTCTCACATCGAAGACCAGATAATCGACATCTTTCGATTTCTTCGATAATTGATTCATTTGGTGCTGAATCTGCATCTCCAAATGTGTTGTAGGAACGTTGAGGCGTCGTTAGATTTGGGATCCTAAGCGCTCCTAAGCGCTGTACAAGAAAGTGTGTGGGCCTCTCCAAATCGGCCATCAGCAGAGACGATAAAGCCTCAACAAAAGGTTAATTTTTCCGAATACTCATTTTCAAGTGTCGATTAGGGTTGGGCATGGCAATTCCCTGCTATGTCTATGGGCACATTTTTTGAAATTTAGGGTTTGCGGATTCTTTAAGTTCAGTCCATAATATGTTTCTGAAATTGGGATGCAGCAAATTTAAAATCGTGCAGCATATGGATTTGGATATACGGATAGGGTTCGAATTTATGACTAAGTTTTTTCTGGCTAGATTTTAATGAATTTGTTGAAGGCTTGGACCTCATGATCTCAATGATGGTAGAATTCTGGCTAATGACATGGCTACTGGCTTCAAAAGTAATTGCTGATAAATGGCTTCATATCTTTATTGCTTCTGTGCTAATGGGTTTGAAGTAGTTAGAGAGCTAATTTTATACATGTTTTGTTTGTTCGTACTCCTGAATATCGAGAATTTGATGTTGGTTATAAATAATTCATGAAGCTAGGCTCAACAATTTTTACTTCCTGCTGTTTTCATCTGAATTTTCTGAGCTTTTGTCTGTTTGGTTATTTTTGGGCTTGCTAGAGTTCTTTACCTTGGGTGTTTGCCAATATCTCAGTGGGTAGTTTATCTATTTGTGGTTTGCTCGTTTAGTTGCCTTAGTGTGTGGGTTGGAGTGCTTCTCTCTCTAGAGAGGTTTGCTTTCTAAAGACTCCCCTTTCTGAGGTTCTTTCCGAGCAGCCTCACGCTGGTTTATGTCTTGCTAATGATTTTGTCCATGCTACCTAAGGTTGGGCTTCTAGTTTTCCTTAATTTCTGGTGCTGTTTGACCACTTTTAGCTGGCTTTGTTATCAGCAGCAGTTCACCAATGGAAGGAGCAACAGTTCTTGCATATGCACTCAGCAGGGACGTATAGGCATAAACCAGGATGCCATGATTGTGTGGGAAGTAAAGTCTCGTAATGTCCGTTACAATCCTTTTTGTCAATCATAGAAGATGATATCTTTTGATCATGTGTTTTTTCAGGATTTTATGGCAGAAGATGATATCTTTTGATCATGTGTTTTTTCAGGATTTTATGGCATACAAGATGTTTTTTCAGGTCTTCCCAGTATGTTCTCATACAATTGAGTTTATGTTAGTTGAGAACTTTTAAGATTTTACTCTTCAAAAAGAAAAAGACCCTGTGCTATTTTACTGAAAAATTGCTCCCTGTTAATGTTTGATGCTCTTTGTGACAGAGGAGGCAGAAAGGATAATCAAACATTGGTGTTTCTGAAGAACAGTTTGGATGATAAAAAAACAAAGGGTGGCGCAGATCATTGCATTGGTCGGAGGCGGCGAAGTGACGCGGAGATGAACATAGAAGAACAGCTGATGCAGGTGATTGAGAAGATGAGGATTGAGTTTGAGAATGAAAAGAAGAAGAGACGCTATGTAGAGATGGAATTAGAGTTTATCAAATTACAACTTTCTAATGAGTAGTTAATTAATTTCCAATTATGTGAGGCTGCTAATAAGAGTAAAGTTCTTTGCATATAATTTATAACATAAATTTCTTAGCATAAATTTCCAATTATCATGTTTTTAGTCATTAATTGGTTTACTGTTATTTATTATTTATATTGTATGTGTATTTTAAACAATATTAATTATTTAATTAAAAAATAATTTGAGAGTTATATTATATAATCAAAGCTATTAAACTACTATCATTTTGATTTTGATTTGTATTGTGAAATTGTTTTAATTAACACTTGTGGTATAAAAAAGGATTAGAATTTTTACTGACATAATTTATGTCTACCAAACAGGTGAAAAGAAATTTTTGTGACGATTTCTGGGCTACCAAACGTTACAAAACATATCTTACTTACGAATTGATGCCTACCAAACATAAGCTTACGTTTTCTATCTTAGCTACCAAACATCTAAAATCATTTTTTTCTGAACCAAACCATGGAACCTTTTCTTAAGGCCCGTCTTGGCCCCTTTTCTAAAGGGGCAGATGCATTAATTGAGGTTTGACTTTTGGAGTAGAAAACGTTTTCTAACGTTTTTTTTACCAATATTAATGACTAACGGTGTTAAGAAAATTGATGGTAAAACGTGATCTTAGTTCACATTTTTTTTTAAAACGTGAATTGAGTTCACGATTTAACCTAAAAACAAGACTACTTTGGATTCTACTGTATTTTCATAATCATAAATGAAAAATACAATATTTATAAAAAAAAAAACAAAAAAAAATTATATATTTATACGAATATTTTAAATCAATTTACAAATACAATTATTTTTAAATAAATATGTAAATATTTTGTTTATTGGAGAATATACATATTTTTTATAGATAGATCAATAAAGAGAGTGAACATACTTTCAAAAGACGAAAGTAGTAAAATACAATATTGGAGATATTTCTTTGAGTTAAGTTTGATCGATTAGTCTCAATTTTCTAACCCATGGAAATCTCTTGGGTTGCTCCATCGCAGTAAACAATGAACCGGATTCATTGTAAAATTGATTACAATTGTTTTTTTTTTTTCATTTATTTGCAAGGTAAACATATCATAAAAAATGTCATCAACAAAATTTGAAGGTCCAACCATGTTTTATGGCTCAAAATAATCTTTGAGACTCTAGTTAATAGGATGTATCTTAGATTTACCATCGATGGAGAAATATGATCAAAATAAAACCAATTCGTATTGGTATAACTGATTGATAACATGGCAATGCATGACAACAAGTCATTCGGTACTGCTACAATCGACTAGTGACGTGGTATCATGAACTTCAATAATTTATGCTTATAAAAAATATTAGTTTAATACTAATATTATTTCATATAAATAACTAATACCGTTTGAATGCATTTGAATTCAGACTTACACTTTTTCTAATTCAAACTCTCATTTTTTACAAGTTCTAATAAAAAGTGGAACTTATAAAGATTTATGAAATTGAAAATAGTGTTTCATACGATAAATTTTGAGATTACAATCTTAAAAAGTCATTTAATTACGAGCATGTGTGGAGGATTGTAAAGGATCATCCACTATTTAATTTCTCCACAATACAATGATTCCATAAATGCATAAAAGAAAGTAAGGTCCAACTCAGATACAAGTAACTGATCTACTAGATTAGATTTCGATCTAAATATTGAAGACATTCGTTCATTTGGGGAAAAAGCCGCCAAGAGAAAAGTAAAAGGAAAATCAAAGGCTTTAAGAAATGATAAGATAGAACAGTGTCTTGAAAATTTTACTGATTACAGCTATTGTATAAAAAAAAAAAAAAAAAAAAAGAGAATTTATAACGCTTGAAAAGGCAATTGCATTGAAAGAGCGTGAATTGCAAACGGATGAATGGAAATTTGTTTATCAAGATTCCTCAAATTGGTCGGATGAGCAGCGTGTTGCACACCAATATGTGTATGCGAAGATCATTGCCAGGTGAAATATATGGAATAATTTAGCAGTCTTATCTTTATCTTATTAATTAATATTTTTTTTTAAAGTTTTTATCTTAATTTTTCCTTTATGTAATTTCAATTAATGAATTAATTTAACTTTTATGTTTAATTTACCTTTAATAAAGGAAAAGTATTTATTTTTGTCAAATCCTAGTGGTTAATTTATTCATTTTTAATTATTCATATTTTTCATAATTATTCTATTTTAGCGAGGTGGAATTCTACCATAATGATGAAAAAATTAATGAAATATCACCTCTGTATCATTTAGATTTTTTTTACCTAATGGCGAAAAAAGAATTTCTATTAAAGAGTTGGCCGAAAAACAAACTAGGGAGTACGATTTGGCCAAAGTTGCATATTCTCACTTTAATAAAACTAGTTGTTGTAAACTACTCCCACCGTCCCAGAGGTGTTTTCACATTTTGGATGACACAATTTTTAAGAAAAGTAGAGTGTTGTGTAAAGTTATATTATTAAAATAATGAGATTAGTTGGATTGTGAGGATAAAGTTAAAGTAATAATTTCCATTTATAGGGTGTGAAAACAACTGTGGAACGGAAGGAAAAGGAAAGTGTGAAAACAATTATGGGACGGAGGGAGTACTCTTTAAAAATTAGTTGTTGCAAGGTAATAAGTGTATATATATATATATTGGTCTTATATTGCGAGGTTCTTTACATCCTACATTTTTTTTTAAATACCCTTACTCCAAAATGTTTGAATATTCCATGAGTTCAAGCCAATGTGATGATCAGCCGGTGAACAAATGATGTTAACGATTCATTAATATTTGGAATATGATGTGCATAATCAACGAACCAGAAGATTCATCGAGAGAAACCATGCATGATTAAGAGGGACGTGTTAGGCTTTTCAATGATTAATATTTCTGCTCATGTCCGGTGTACATCTTCCGATCGAAGAAGATTTCGCATGCAACATTTTTTGGAGTTGCAAGATCACGAAACGATATCAATGTGTTGAATGAGTCTCCTCTATTCAATTGCAATTAACTGTGAAAGGAACACGATATACAATTAAAATGTTACTATCTAACAGATGGTATCTGTCCGGAATGGTCAATTTTTGTTAAGGTCTTTCCTACAGTAGTACCATTGGATCCTAAGAGGAGATTATTTAAGGAAAGACAAGAATCTGTAAGAAAGGATATCGAACGAGCAATGCTCCAAGCACGTTGGGCAATTGTTAGAGGACCAGCTCATTAGTGGTATAGAAAAAAATTGAAGATCAATGCCAACGTGTTTTATTTTGCATAATATGATCGTCGAAGATGAGGGAAACATGATAACAAATTGAAACTGATGAGCCCACACAACCAATTACAAGCTGATAATCCGGAATTTAATTAGGGATTATCTCCCCAGGAACACTGAACAACGTACGTAACAATCAAGTTCATCACCAACTTCATGCGGACTCAATGGAACATATTTGAACTCGATCTAATAACAATTGATATTATGCATTTAGTTATCATTTCAACATTGTCAAGTCTAATTATTTTAGTTAAATTATTTTCTTAATGTTGAATATGTTGTACCCTATTGGTGTAATGCGTTGTCTGAAATAAATTAATTAAAATTTTATTTGTTAACGAATTGAGTTAATATTAAATATTATGTCAATGGTGAAATATATTTCATGATAATCTAAAATAGTAGATAAAATAGTTTTAATATATTCAAAGTTTTTTCACATATTAAATTTTAATATATTTAAATATTGTATTATTTATATAATTTTAACATTTTAAATAAAAATAATTTAGATATAAGAATTCAAAACAAAATGTGAATGGGTGATGAGTCCCAAAAAAATGAGTTATAATTTTTAAATGGTTGTGGTAGTCAGTGGGGTTAAATTATTTAGGGTTTAAAGATTTTTAAGTGTTATGGGTGCAAAGAAAGTGAAATAAACTCAAATGAGCAAGTACTGCTGATTAACTGAACATTATACTATCAGCTGAGGAAGTCAGCTGATAGGTCTGCTGATGATTAGTCATCTGATAAGGGCAGTTGAGATCGTTTGAGAAGTCTACTGAAAGTCATCTGGGATATCAGCGGAGTCAGCTGAGGAGGTCAGCTGATGGTAGTCAGCTGAGGTGGTCAGCTGATGGTGGTCAGGATGATGGTCAGTCAGGATGGTATGGTCAGGTCAGCTGGTCAGATCAGGACAAAAGGTCTACTGATGATATCAGCTGAGTACTCAGACTCAGCTGAGGACGTATCACATCAGCAGACAAGACAAGGAAGGAGCATACTGACCCCGAAGTCAGGAATTAACTCAGGATCAGTTACGAAGCGGTTTAAACTTCCAAATTGGACAACAGGCGATCAGTTTAACAGTATCAAAACTGAAGATCGTTGGGCTCTGACAGTTACTCATTTTCGGTTGCAACTGTAGCAGTTTTCTTGTTAGGTGGTTACGATCACTAGCATTAATTAGGGATTCCATACTCCTATATATATACGCACATATGTATAGAGAAAAAAAGGACGATCATATACTCAGTGAAATAAAAAATACTTGTAAATTGTATCATCTTCCATCGATTAGTGAGAGAGGTGCCCTCATTCGTGGACGTAGATCATTTCTGATCGAACCACGTAAATTTTGGTGTTCTTCAATTTCTTTATTCCAATTGATTTCAAACAATCATTATTGACTCAACAATTGGCGCCGTCTGTGGGAAGAAGAGAAGATTGTTGGTGAAATCAACTGCTATGGCTTCTACGAAGATGGAGTTTGAGAAATTCACAGGGGCGAATGATTTTGGTTTGTGGAAGGTGAAGATGAAAGCTCTCCTCACACACCATGGATTATCAAATGCTCTGAAACCAGCGAATCAGTGGCCATCATCATCCGCATCAGAACCTGCAAAGAAGCAGGAGATTCTGGACAAGGCTCATAGCACAATCATTTTGTGCTTGGGAGACAAACCTCTGAGGGAGGTGTATAAGGAGAAGACTGCCATTGATGTGTGGAACAAACTGGAACAAGTGTATCAAACAAAATCGGTTACAAATAAGCTGTTCATGAAGCAGAGGCTTCATTCATTCAAGATGACTGAAGATAGGGATCTTGTTGAACAACTTGAAGAATTCAATAAAGCAGTAGATGATTTGGAGAATCTTGAAGTCAAGATTGAAGATAAGGATAAAGTCCTGATGTTTCTGAACTCTCTACCAAAATCCTTGGAGAATTTCAAGGATGCTCTGTTATTTGGAAGGTAAGAGAAGGTGTCCCATGATGATATTCAGAATGCATTGAAAACTAAGGCGCTTCAAATGCAATCTGAAAAGAAGAACACAAATCAAGGTGAAGGGCTGAATATCAAGTTCAAGAAAGGGAAGAAACAGTTCCAAGGAAAGAAGAAGAAGAAGAATGGTAAAGGCCCTGAATCTGGAAAATTTGTGGAAAGGAGAAAATGTTTCTCATGTCAGAAGGTGGGACATCTCAAGAAGAATTGTCCTGACAAATCCAGGAAGCAAGAAGAGGATCAGAAGACAGATGTCACAATTGCTACTCAGGAAGGATATGATAGTGCTAAGGTCTTGGCTGTTACTGATGTCAAGCTGAGTGAAAATTGGGTGTTGGATTCTGGATGCTCATTTCATATGTGTCCCAATGAAAATTTATTCAGGGATCTTAAGAAATTTGATGGTGGATCAGTTCTCTTGGGGAATGATCAGATGTGCAGGGTCAGAGGCTCTGGCTCAATAAAGTTGAGGCTGCATGATGGTGCTGAGAGGATACTACAAGATGTCAGGTTTGTACCTGAGATGAAGAGAAATCTTATTTCTCTTGGATCACTTAATGTTTTGGGATATGAATTCAATACAAGGAATGGATTCATATTGATAACCAAGGATAACAACATTGTGATGAAGGGCAAGAAGGTAAATGACTTGTACATTCTGATGGGTAACTCAGCTGCCGGATCAGTGAATGCAGTTATGGGCAGTTCTGATGCTATCTTGTGGCACAAGAGGTTAGGGCACATTGGTGAAAGAGGACTGAATGAACTCTCCAAGCAGAAGACATTTGGAGATTCAAGAACAATCAAATTGGATTTCTGTGATCACTGTGTGTTGGGAAAATCCAAGAAACACTCTTATGCAAAGGGGAAACATCATACTGATGCTCCTTTGGACTATGTACACTCTGACATCTGGGGGCCATCAAGAACTGAGACTCATGGAGGTGGAAAGTACTTCATGACTATCATTGATGATTTCAGCAGGAAGGTGTGGGTGATCATCCTGAAGCAGAAGAGTGAAGCTTTTGGAAAATTAAGGGAATGGCTCCTTGAACAAGAAAACAAAAAGGGGCAAATCCATAAAGCATCTCAGGACTGACAATGGACTTGAGTATGTGTCAGAAGAATTTGAAAATTTCTGCAAGAAAAGAGGCATAACAAGACACAAGACTGTTCCAGCAAACCCTCAACAAAATGAGCTTGCTGAGAGGATTAACATGACTATTTTGGAGAAGGTCAGATGCATGCTATCAGATGCTAAACTACCTAAAGTGTTCTGGGGAGAGGCAGTTAATACTGCTTGTTATTTGATAAACAAATCACCATCATCTGCTATTGACTTCAAAACTCTAGATGAGCTTTAGTATGGTAGAAGGCCAGAGTACAATAATCTGAAGGTGTTTGGTTGCTTAGCCTTTGCACACATAAGACAGGACAAGCTGGAACCAAGGGCTCTGAGGTGCATCTTCCTGGGATATCCAAAAGGTGTCAAAGGATATAGATTGTGGTGCCTTGAATCAGGACACAAGAAGTGTATTGTCAGCAGAGATGTGACTTTCAATGAGAAAGTCATGTGATATCGTACATCTGAAAATTCTCAGGATATTGAGGATAACCCCATAATTAGACATACACCAGTTCAGGTGGAGCATACAACTAGGATTCAGAATGAAGATCAGGCTCAAGAAAACTCTGATGTCAGGAATCCACAAGAAGATCAGTTGAGTGCATCAGCAGACAGTGATTCTGAAGATCAAACTGAAAATTCAGATGAGGAGGGTCAATATTTAAGAAACTACAGTCTGGCTAAAGATAGACATAGGAGAAACATTCATCCACCAATCAGGTTTGGGCAGGCTGACATGATCTCATATGCCTTATCAGTAGCAGAAAAAGTAGAGTATCAGGAACCTCAGACTTATACTGATGCAGTGACAATGAAGGATAAAGATCAGTGGATTTCAGCTATGAAAGATGAGTTAAATTCACTTGAAAAGAACAACACATGGGTTCTTGTGAATAGAACAAAAGGGCAGAAGGTTGTCAGCTCAAGATGGATATTCAAGAAAAAGTCTGAAATTGGGTCAGATGGACAGGAGCTGATCAGATACAAGGCAAAACTAGTTGCAAGAGGATTTACTCAGAGGGAAGGAATAGACTTCAATGAAGTGTTCTCACCAGTTGTGAAGCACTGCTCAATAAGAATCTTATTGTCTAAGGTGAATCAGGATGGACTAGAGTTACAACAGTTGGATGTCAAAACTGCATTTCTACATGGAGAGCTTGAAGAAACCATATATATGTAGCAGCCTGAGGGGTTCATACTATCAGAAAATAAAGGAAAGGTATGTTTGCTGAAGAAGTCTTTGTATGGACTTAAGCAAAGCCCAAGGCAGTGGTATAAAAGGTTTGATAGCTTCATGGTGTCAATAGGCTTCATCAGATGCAAGTATGACAGCTGTGTGTATTTGGAAAAGCAAGGCTCAGAGGTACTGACATATCTATTACTCTATGTGGATGATATGTTAATTGCTAGCAAAAGTCTTGGAAGAATTCAGAAACTGAAGGATAAGCTCAGTTCAAACTTTGACATGAAAGACCTTGGAAGTGCAAAGAGAATTCTGGGTATGGATATTATCAGGAACAAGTCAGCTGGAAGGATGTTCTTGACTCAGCAAGATTACATTCTGAAAATCTTGAGAAGATTCAATATGCACGAGTCAAGATCAGTCTCTACTCCTCTTGGACAACATTTCAAATTGTCAGCTGATCAATGTCCCAGGAGTGATCAAGATAAATCTCAGATGAACAAGATACCTTATTCAAACGGAGTTGGAAGCATAATGTATGCCATGGTTTGTAGCAGACCTGATATTGCTCATGCAGTAAGCTTAGTCAGCAGGTTTATGGCTAATCCTGGAAAGGCACATTGGGAAGCTTTCAAGTGGATAATGAGATATCTGAAAGGTTCAGCACATTTGAGATTACTATTTGAGAGGACTCAGGAGGACAAGCAACCTCTACAAGGTTTTGTAGATTCTGACTATGCTGGAAGCATAGATACCAGAAAGTCTCTGACTGGATATGTGTTTACACTATATGGCACAGCCATCAGTTGGAGGGCTGCATTACAGTCAGTGGTCACACTATCAACCACTGAAGCTGAGTACATTGCAGTGACAGAAGCAGTAAAGGAGGCTATGTGGCTAAAGGGCATTATCAGGGAATTTGGGATCAGGCAAGATGAAGTTACTGTACAATGTGATAATCAGAGTGTCATTCACTTAGTTAAGCATCAGGTCTTTCATGAAAGATCTAAACATATTGATGTGAGGCTTCACTTTGTGAGAGATGTGGTGGAAAAGAAGGTGATCACAATAGAGAAGGTTTCAACTGAGGATAATGCTGCTGATATGCTGACTAAAGTCATACCGAGTTCAAAATTCAACTACTGTTTGGAGCTGGTTAAGGTACAATCTTGGGATATGCCTTAATACTACTGTGATATGAAGGTTAGGTGGAGGCATCTCACTTACTTTGAGGTGGAGAATTGTTATGAGTGCAAAGAAAGTGAAATAAACTCAGATGAGCAAGTACTGCTGATTAACTGAACATTATACTATCAGCTGAGGAAGTCAGCTGATAGGTCTGCTGATGATTAGTCATCTGATAAGGGCAGCTGAGATCGTTTGAGAAGTCTACTGAAAGTCATATGGGATATCAGCGGAGTCAGCTGAGGAGGTCAGCTGATGGTAGTCAGCTGAGGTGGTCAGCTGAGGAGGTCAGCTGATGGTGGTCAAGATGATGGTCAGTCAGGATGGTATGGTCAGGTCAGCTGGTCAGATCAGGACAAAAGGTCTACTGATGATATCAGCTGAGTACTCAGACTCAGCTGAGGACGTATCACATCAGCAGACAAGACAAGGAAGGAGCATACTGACCCCGAAGTCAGGAATTAACTCAGGATCAATTACGAAGCGGTTTAAATTTCCAAATTGGACAACGGGCGATCAGTTTAACAGAATCAAAACTGAAGATCGTTGGGCTCTGACAGTTACTCATTTTCGGTTGCAACTGTAGCAGTTTTCTTGTTAGGTGGTTACGATCACTAGCATTAATTAGGGATTTCATACTCCTATATATATACGCACATATGTATAGAGAAAAAAATGACGATCATATACTCAGTGAAATAAAAAATACTTGTAAATTGTATCATCTTCCATCGATTAGTGAGAGAGGTGCCCTCATCCGTGGACGTAGATCATTTCTGATGGAACCACGTAAATCTTGGTGTTCTTCAATTTTTTTATTTCAATTGATTTCAAACAATCATTGTTGACTCAACATTACGTTTCATAATTTTTTCTTATTTTGAATTTGATCCCAGGAATTACACATTTTGATATTGGTCTAGTAAATTTAAAAATATTTTAATTTTAGTCCTGTAAATCTGCAAAAGGACCAAATTTTAGGACTATAAAAGATTTAATTGCAATTGTTTATGTAAGAATAATAATGTGATAGTGAGATGGAGAAGAGACACTGACTTATAACTTTAACCAATGTGTCTGCTCTAAAGAATCACCCAACTTCAAATGAGTCCTCAACTATAAAACTATTGCACACTCCAAAAGAAGAAGAAGAAAAAACCTTAAAACTCTCATAATACTATGATCATGCATCATCCTCTCATTCAATCTGCTCTCCAATCAAATCCAGGCCAACAATCAAAAAAGCCAACCCCTGGAAAAGCAGGTAATAAAAATGTATTCCTTGGGATGACAAAAGACTCCTCGTAGCTGCAGTTAGCAGCAGAAAAGCCAATGCAAGTTCAGTTCTGTAAATCCTGTTCCTCTTCTTCCCCCTTTGCTCCTTTTTCTCTTGCAACTTTCCCAGCATTTCCAGGCCCGATTCCGACAGCCGTCTCTGAATCTTTTCCTCGTTGAGAGCTTTCGTCTCCCTCTCGGCCAGGTTTAGCAGGTCGGACTCGGATGCACGACCTGTTTTCTTCGTGACGACCCACTCGTATGCACTGCCGAGCTGGAAAAGGCCGGAGATCATCGCGTTGAACTTAGTGACGGACATTGTGTTCTCGAAGAGAAGGTAGGGGACCAGAAAGGGGAACGATTTCGGGGCGGGCAAGATGTTGAGAATCGACATTGTGATGGGGACGTAGCAGACGACCCAAGATGGTAATTCTGCTTCTGGTATGAACATTGTCAATGGGAGAATGATGCAGAAGAGAGTGAATGAGTAGAATGGGAGAACAAGCTTCCTTAATAGAAAGAATAGCAAGATCAAATTGGCCTTCTTCCAACATGATATCTGCATGCAAAACAAAGAATGTCACACATTCTGTTATTTAAGATAAAAATGTCATATTATATGTCTTAACATTTATGGAACCCCAATCAAATCACATTTTTAAAGGTAAGGATGACCAAATATCAAATTGAAGCTCACACAACATCAAATTGGTGCAGGATGGCCAGAATGTAGGATACCTTGGAAGTTATGATAGACGGAAGGCACAGCCGAAAGAGCTGCATGGGGCCAGAATGCCAACGATGCTGCTGCTTCTTATACACCTCGTACGACTCAGGCAACTCACACAGCACTCTAACATCATCCAGATAAATGAACCTCCACCCCTTCAAGTGAGCTCGGACAGCAATGTCCATGTCCTCGACCGTTGTCCTATCGAGCCAACCACCCGAGTCCTCCAACGCCTTTATCCTCCACACGCCCCCCGTCCCATTGAACCCGAAGAAGCCTAAAAGATAGCCGCTCACTTGCTGCTCTACCTCAAAATGGAAGCACAAATTCACATTCTGGAGACGAGTAAGCAAGTTCTCATCCTTGTTCACAAATGACCATCGCGCTTGGACAAGGCCTAAGTCGGGGTTCCCCTGAAATCAAACACATAACAACACATGTAAGAATTCCACATTCTTGATTGGAATTCAATTCTTGATAACTAAATTACCTTAAAATGTGGAACTGTGAGCTTGAGAAAATCGGGGTTGGGTTGAAAATCTGCATCAAAGATCACAACAAATTCATAGTTCTTGACATAGTCACAAGCCATTGCTGACTTGAGATTGCCTGCTTTATACCCTGTCCTGATGAGCCTATGCCTGTAAACTATGTTCACCCCCTTTTCTCTCCACGACACAACTTCGTCTCGGATCAACTGCTGCGCGACTTCGTCGTCTGAATCGTCCAACACTTGAACTAAAAACCGATCCTTCGGCCAGTCCAGCTGGCAAGCTGCACCAATTGATTGCTCATACACCTGATTTGGCACAAAATCAAGAATTGTCAGAGCTCAAAAACGGCGAAAAGGGGTCGATTTTCAGCTCTTTGATTACCTCTTTCTCGTTGCACATAGGAATCTGAACAAGAACCATTGGAAAGCTTGTTCCATCTTCAATGTCATAAGGGTCCTTCTCCATCACAGGCTTCAATTTCTTAATCCTAATCCAGAAGCTACCGAGGCATTGGAAGAGGCGATCCAACGACTGAATCATGAAAAGCAGGACACAGAATTTGGACAGTGAAGCGAACATGGGGGCGACGTAATCTGCCCGGAAGCTCATCCAAGCAATGTAGGAAGATTGGACAGCATTAAGAACTTCAAATGGATACACAATGCTCAACTCCCATTTCTTGGAATAAGCAATGATTTCAATCACCAGGGCTATCACTGAAACAGCAAGAAAAGCTTTGATAAGCCTGTATAATCGACCCCTGTACCTCGGATCCTCTTCGTTTTGGTCCGACGAGGCAATGCGTTTCTTGATCGACCTGAAGATCGTACACAAACTTAATCCGGCCCACGGAATGCAGGATAGAATCCTCTGAGTTTTTAGCAGAAGCACCCAAGTGAACTGCTTGGGGCTTGTGGATTTCTGCTTTTCATGGAAAATTGATTCCGGGTTTGAGTCATCCACTTCTATCAGTGAAATATTCTCAGGCCTGTCGAGTGTTACCACCACTGTGCTTGGCGCCATTTGTTATGGTCGGGAAATGGAAATCTTGGGAATGAAACAGGGGATTGAGGTCAGAAATGTGAAGCCATCCTAAAATGTTTACTCAGGCATTGGTAATGGTGCGTGATTGTGTGTGTGAGAGAGAATAGAATTGGGTGTCAAACTGAAAAGCGAGTGGCAGAGAGTGGAGAAAGAATCAGTGGGAACTCAGTTTCAGTTTGAAAGGCGCACACCGTGTGCTTGTGAAAATGCTCGTGTGAACTTCTGCGAATTATGAAAGATGATTGGAGAGAACCGAAGTATGAGGTTCCAATGAGGGAAAAAATGGAAGGTTCAGGCCTTAATTTCAAAAAGATTTTGACATCATCAATCATATATAAAACTCTGTGTTAAGGAGTGTTTGTTTTAAGATGTCTCTATCTAAATGGGAGATGGAATGTTTTTTATCTCATCCATTGTTTGGATTTACACATCTCATTCTATCTAAAATATATTCTTTTCGTTCCACTATATATTACTCATTTTGTCATTTGCATCCGTTCCACGGTATATTTTTCATTGATTTTTTTATCATTTTTAAAAATTACTATTTACATTTTTTATATTATTTTAATTACTTTTTATACTATTCTCATCACTTTATCAATTTTTCCATCATATCACTTATATTTTTTCACTTTTACTTTAATTTGTGTGCTCAAAAGCAATGAGCAACATATAGCGGAATAGAGGGAGTATATCTACTCCTTATTATACATCTATATAGAGGTGGTCATTTGGCTATTTAAGTTGGTTTGGTCCTTTTTAGACCGAATTGGAGTTACGTCTTGGACCGAATTAGATCAAACTGAAATAATTCAGTTCGATCCAATAATTCAATTCGGTCCAAAATAATTTTAAAATAAAAAATATCAATATTTCATAAAAATAAATTATACATCATACTATCATTAAATTTAATTCAATACCAACAAATTGAAAAAATACAATACAAATTTGATAAATGTTTAAATAAATACAATATAATTATGTTCAATAAAGTTCACAACATTAATTTAATAAATTAGTTCACCATAATTCTAAGTTTTACACAATATTATGGCTTACATTTTAATTTTATAATATATATTATACGAGCAATATTTGCGTAGAATATTCTACCGTAGATTTTTTTTTTTTTAAAAGAAGGTCAAATTTAATATCTCACGGATCCTTGCCCATGCATATACTCCTTTCCGCCAACAATTTCAAGTTGTTGGCTCATTCTTCTTCTTTCTCTTCTTAATTTGGTGTGTTGACTTAAAGAAAATCAAGTAATATTATGATACAAATTTAAAAAATTTCTCTCAGATATATTACTATATCGATATAGATATATGTTACTAAAAAGATAAAATCTATGTTACTAATCCTTAAAAAAATAATTTATTGTAGTTTTCAATTAACAATAAGGAGAATATGTATTTTTGCAAGAATAAATATGTGTTACTTAATTTATTTTTTATTCTTTTTGTTGATTTATGTTGATAATATATTATTGATATACAAATACATCTTTTAATACCTTACATATGTTAGTATATAAGTACAATATATATTTTTCTAAGGACAAATAAAGATTTGTACATATAGTAACTCACATTTGATCTAATAATAACACACATTTGTTCCCCAATTTGTGTTACCATATGAGCAAATCCGTGTTATTGTAAAGATAAAATGTGTGGCACTATAAGAATAAATATATGTTTTTTAATTTAATCATCATCCTTTTAAAAGTAGGTGTATTGATTCATTTAGTAATACATTTTTCACTATTTTATATTATTTCTATAAGAATAAATAAATATTTGTGAAAAAAATATTTTTTGTTCTTATAGTAACACACATTTTACTCTTATATTATACATGTAAAATAGCAACATTTCATAAGATAGTAACACACATTTGCTCTAATAGTAATACATATTTGCTCTCCAGTTTGTGTTATTATATGAATAAACATGTGTTATTGTAGGATAAAATATTTGTTAAGAGCAAATATGTGTTTCTTAATTTAATAATCATCCCTCAAAAGTTACGTATATTGATTCATATAGTAAAACACTTATTACTATATTTTATGTGTTATTATAATGAAAAAATTTCTATACAAATAGATAAATATTTTTTAAAAACTATTAAGTTTTTCTTATAATAACATACATTTTTCTCTTACATTGTATGAAAAAAATATTTATTTTTACAAAAATAAATATATGTAAAAATTAATATTTAGTCTGATAGTAACACACATTTTTCCTAATAGTCACAAATTGGATGTGAAAAACCTGAAATTTGGCTTGTGCAAAATTTTGAAAAAAAAAATGTTCAGATTCAACCCGATCCAATATAGACCCGCGAATTTTTTAATATGAATAATTCTACGGTAGAATATTCTATACAAGTTCTTGTCAAATTTTATATATATATAATTAATTAATATATTAAATTTTTTAATTAAAATTCAATCTATTCGATTTTGATGGTCCAGAATCGAGTCGAATAGACCGAATTTTTTTAATTTTAGAAGTTAAAGTAGAACTAAAAATTTTAAAACCAAATATGAATTAATTTTAATTTTTTACTTTTTTTTATTTTTGCATTTAGACAACTTTTTTCGGTTACAACTTACAAGGCCAAGGGGAAGTATGCGTTTTCAACAATTTATTTTTGTTCGAATTTTATGCTTGGAGAAGAAGTAGGAACTTATCCCGACACTTCACCACCACACCATAGGAGTTTAATTTTTTTAATGGTTTGAATGAGGGCGCTAGATGCACTTATCCCGATAAATCGATAATACTCCCTCCGTCCCAGAGGAACTTGCAGGTTTTCCTTTTCGGGACGTCCCAGAGGAACTTGCAAGGCCAAAAATGGAAACCATTTTATAAACTTCACCCTCACAATATCTACATATTTACACAAAATGTCACTACTTTTTCACTTTTTGGGCCCACATTACACTCAATCCAACTAACTTCTTTACTTTTTAAATAAAATTTTACCAAATTAACCCTCAAAACACTACTTTTTTTACTTTATTCCTTTTTTTCCTTAATTTGTGTGCCCTCCACCCCTTGCAAGTTGCTCAAGGACGGAGGGAGTAGATAACATTGCTTAATACTTTATCTAAGAGTGTTTTTGTTAAAAGATGTAGAGGCTCTTCATACTTCTATGTGAACAAACTTTGGTACATATTAGTTTAGACTAATAAGAAAAAAAAAATCTTAATCACCATGTTTAAATCATAATTTCAACCTTTACACTTTCAGTGTTAGAAAGTTTGTTAATTTGTTTCTTCAAGTTGGTTTACATATTCAGAATTTATACTTTCTTTTTATTTCGAGCATTGTTTATTTTGAATTTCAATTGTTGAGTTATAGTTTAGTTTAAGTTTGTCTTTAATTTCTTAAGTTAATTTTATTTCGCTTGATGAATGTGTAATAGAGCATAGGAAACAACCCCTTGCATTTTATTTTAATAGTATAGTTTATTTTTATATTAAACAAATACAAACACCACTCTTAAGTTTACCTCCCTTGAATTCGATAATACACGGTTACAATACTTTTTATATTATAAAATTACTTTCATTTGATGGTGTGAATTTTGTTATTTTATAAAAATTAAGTACAAGTCAATATACAATTTCTACATTATTTATTATCAATTTAATTATCCAAAATATTATTTATTATCAAATTTACTTTTTTAAAATAAATTATATTATATATATAATTTATTTATTATATATTATAAAAAAATATAATCAATATACAATCATTCAATTATTACACCACTAATTACGAATAATAAAATCATCATTAAAAAGTATTTATTTGACATAAAGTTTCATCCATCACTATCACATTCAATCCAACCAAACAAAAATTTCTACTCATAGGATTTGTTTCATCCACTTTTTTCCTTCATCTGGATGTGTTCCATCTACCTCCAGACGAAAACAAACACTAGCTTAACGACGAGATAGTGTTAGTGTATACCTGCGAATTAATTAATTTATCAAATAATCAAGAGAAGGTCTAGATCTTGCGTGAGATAGTCTCACATACGAGACAAATCTCTCCACTTTGATATTCGAACCATCTTTCACTAAAAAAAATATCATTACCGTGAAGCTCCAATTACCAATAGATCATATATTAGATCCCTCTCATGCATGAAACTATCTCACGCGAACTTTCGCCAATAACCAACTTTTTTTTAGAGGAAACGTGGTATGAAAAGTAAAAGTGTGGATGAGTTCAATATAGAAAAGATATATCATGTGTGATCATTTTAACCATTTTAAAGCTATTTCAACAACCAAACCTCTGTTGGCACACAAAACATCCCACCATTCATAGTGTCGGTTACATTTGATAGACATTGTATGAGTGACAACTATTTACAGCCAACTTGATGATGTGATACCTTCATCCCCACCCCACCCTCCTGTTTTATATGGGGTTTTTTCTGTAAATATTGCATTTTTCATCTGTAGTTATCAAAATATAGTGAAATTCACATGGGTTTTGTTTTTAAGCAAAATCATGAACCCAAATCACGTTTTCTCCTAAAACGTGAAATGAGTTCATGTTTTACAATTAATTCCGTAACGCCGTTAGCTGTGTAAACAATGAAAATCAAACGAATTAAAAGTCTATCTCCTTTGAAGATTTGATAGATAAGTTTGGTCATAAAGTTACTGACATTTTATTTTTGCATGCTCATGTCATGCATTGGAACTAACAATGCATGTCAATTAATTAAATTTTATTTATTTGTCGAAAAATTATATTTGAAAATTTGATGATGTATAATTTAATAATCCTATTATTTATACCTTAAACTTTTTTAAATATATTTTATTTATTAAACATATTCCAATAATATTAAAAAATTAGCATGTATTACTAAATATACCCCATTAATTTCTATAATATCATTACTCAATCAAAATAAAAAATAACACATTCTCTTTTTTTTCTCTACTTTAAAAACATAACAAAAAAAATCTTTGATTCTTTCTTAATTTGTAAAAATTAATTATATTTTAATTTTTATTTATCTTGAATTTAAATTTGAATTTTTTAAAATTAATATTTAAGTTTTAACTATTTTTATAGATTGATTTAGTTCGATTTTCTAACTATTTGTTAAAATTTTAATTGGATTATTTGAAGATTTAATGGATTTATTTTAATATTTTTAGAATTAAAGATTTAATGGATTTATTTTAATATTTTATAGATTGAAGATTTAATGGATTTATTTTAATATTTATTAAGGATAACTTAGGGGCGTTTGGTAGGGTACTTTTGGAGGTGAATAATGGTAATCAAAGTCATAGTGTGTGTTTAGAATGACTCTATTATGACTTTGATTTTAAAAAACTAAGGAATCAATCATAGTTCTGTTATACGAGAACTATGACTTTCATTCCATACCATTTCTATTCATATACCCTTTTCATTCCTTACAATTATATTATACCAAACGCCCCCTTAGTCTTTTTATGCATGTCTACTTTTATCTTTAAAATAATGAGGTATGTTTAGAGTTTTGTGGGTTATGAATTGATCCAAATATGTAACAATTATAATATAGTATTATGGGTTAATTCTATAAAAAAAAAAAACACCACCTTTTATTCAATTTTTAATTTAATCCTGAGCTTCACGATTATTATAAAAAATCTCAATCTTTTAAATAATTTCAATTCAATACACGTTTTTTTTTATTATTGAAAAAAAAAATTATTATTGAAATGCATTATTAATTCCAAATACTTTCAACTTTCTGCAGAATCATTAATATATATATATATATATAATTTTTCAAAACAAAAAAGGAATAGAAGCATTTAATGGGGGTTTGACTTTGGATCAGAAAACGTGAATTTCACGTTTTCTCCTTTTTTTTTTTTGTTCTTAATATAGCTGACGGTGTTAAGGAAACTGTGTTAAGAAAACATGATCTCAATTCACGTTTCTATCTAAAACGTGAATTGAATTCAGATTTTGCTTAAAAACAAAACCCCCTTGAATTTCACTGTATTTTTATAATTGAAAATAAAAAATGCAATATTTAAAAAAAAAAAACCGTTTTATATGTCCCTCATACAAAAAAAAAAAAAGTTTGAAGTAGAGGTTTGGTTTTTTGTTGCACTTGGTATTTAACATTTCAGTTCATTTGGGTTAATTGTTTGTCAAAATAAATAGACTGAGTGTGAGTTATTTTTCTCCACAGTCAAGGGTTTGATTGCGTGTTGGCTCGACTTGTTACAACATAAATTGTCATCTTAAGAAAAAAATTGATATATGAAAATAATAGTAGCAGTTATTAATTAAAAAAAATTGGAATATCAAATTCCATGTATGATATCAATAAATATATATATATATATATATATCATTTTCGCACCTTATAATTCTTCTGTATATACCGGAATTCATGTAAGGAGACGGACATCATCAAGTTAAATATTTATAGGAAAACTTGCATTTTTGTCCTAAATGTCGGGCAAACTCTTTTTTATCCCAAATTTTAAAAATTCTTTGTTTTGCCCAAAAGTTAGCAAAATAGTTGGTGTGAGATTAGCGGGCAACAAGTGTCAACCTCTTTGCTAGCTATTTTGCTAACTTTCTCGACCAAAAGTTTTTTTTAGTTGGAAAAAAAAAGAGTTTGCACCGTCAAATTTGAGCAATTTTGTGTATTTTTTCATATTTTAAAAAAAAAATGATAGTCATTTTAACATAATTAATATTACTTTTTCAAAAATTCGGCAATAGATTTATAATAAAAAGTTCCAATATTTTAAAAAAAAGTGATAGTCACTTTAAACAAAAATATTATCACTCTTTGTTAAAATTTTATCATTTTTTAACAGTGACACGTTTTATACTAATCTCGTGTAATGAAACAATCTTACATAAAATTTATTCAATAGTAATCTATTATATTTAGACAGACTGTCTTACCTAAGAATTACTCTTATAAAACACAAATTTTTATATGCATTTTTACATATACGTACATTCACTAGTCTAAACGAAACCGTACGTAGATCATATACTCGTGCAATGTGAATTAGACCGCAGAAGTATCGATTTGTGATGTGTAATCGACTGTATAATCACAATAAATTATGTAATATTCGGTGCAACTTGTAAATCACTAAGTATAACGTTGGCTAAAAGTAATTGATCATGAGTAAGTCTTATACGAGACTAGTTACTTATTAATAAAAAGTTATTACTTTTTATCTTAGTTTTGTATGTATTAGGTGCATCGTGTAATTCAAGTGTATTTTTAAAAAGTTACACAAAATGTTACTGAAAAATTACAAATATTATTACTGAAATTTTTATTTTTAATTGTGTAATTTTTCAATAATAATTATATGTGTGATTTTTCTGTAATAAATGATGTAACTTATTAAAAATACATGTGAGTTACACAATGCACCTAATACACATGAGACTTACTCTTACTTTATCATTGTTTACAAGGGATAATTATTTATTAATAAGCGACATTTACATTGATCAAAAATCATGAAACTGTCTCGTATAAAAAAAATAAAAATATTCATTTAAGATTAATGCTTCTTCGATACCCTCTTAAACCGTACGTATTAGCTCCAACATGTAGCCCCAATAGACATGTTTGATTCTTCTAATTTCGACACTCTTTGTCCTCTATTAATTTTAAGATTTTAAATGACGAGTGGTTTAAGAAAAATTATTTTATTAATTAATGAAGAATATTTAAAATAAAATAGGTATTGTGGGAGTTTTTTATTTAATCTCATATATCATATTGTACGACAAAATTTTAATAACAAATATTATTTCAATTGGTTATTTGGACTGGATAGATTACTTGAAATTGAATTAGATAAAATTGGACTAGATAAGATATGATTATATGTTTTGATTGTGTTTGGATTCTATGATATGTTGAGACTAAATAAAAATTTAATATTTGGTCCGAAGCATTAAATTGGATATATGTGATAAATGACAAATTACTCTTAAATATTACACAAATTTACAAAGTATACCCTCGGTTGAAAAGACAATATTTAAATTCGACCCACCCATTAGAGACTTAGAGTCGGATTATCCTAAACAAGGTGGATTGGATTGAAATTGTCATCCCTGAATAAAAATATGGAATGGTGGAATATTCTTCAATTAAAAGAATTGAACAAATTAAAATGCAAGTATTGATAGCCACCGGGCTCCTCACTTGAGTGAGTGACCCGGTTCGATTCCCTTTGGAAACGAATAGGAGGGAGGTATAAGGTTGACTTGGAGATATGAGTGTATGGAGACTTGGTGAACTAACTTCTAACCACTAACAACTAACAACTAACATTTATCGATAAAATAAAATAAAATATGCAAGTATTGAAGAAATGGAGTGGGCGTAGTTATGGGGGCAGGGTGGTGCGTCCTATCCACCCTGCAGTGCAACCACATCTGGCTTGGCCGATCACTCTATTTTCAAAGGTCCACATATGGACATGGTGTCACATTACAAAACACCATTGTGACAATTAGCTACTTTGTTTTTGTCTCTAACACAAATTATTTAATGTCACGATCCCATTAAATGTTTCATCACTATATATGTTGACTGTCATATTCATTCTTTCATTTAAAAATTGTGGTATGTGTTTCATTGTTTTCAAGGGTGCAAATGGCGTTTGGAGGTCGAGTGCCGTTAAGTGTCAAGACTGTCTAGGCGGTGCCAAAAAAATTCTTTTTTTTTTATTAGTATTAATTTTTTTCTAAACATATATTAATAAAAATATACATTATAGATAAATTATAAATTTAAAACATAATTAATAACTATTTCAAAATATAAAAAGTCAACAAAATGTTAAAAACTATCATAATACAACATTGTCCAACTTCTAAATGAACACAAAAAGAGTAATAAAACATAGAACGAATAAATATGAAATAGTTCAATTAAACTTTCATTTTTTAGTAATTTAGTAAATTAATTTTTATTTTTTAATTTTAATTCTAACTTTTAAATTAAATAAAAATTTAAAAAGAAGAGTAATGATCATCTAGGCAGTGCCAAGACGGTCTTGACGGCTGCCTAGTCAGGTTTGATCTAACTTTTTCTCGACGATTTGATCTTGGCGTCGGCGGCCGAGGACCTTCAAGCGCCTAGACGGTCTCGGCAACCGTCATTTACATCCATGGTTTTTTCTAATGCCTATGTACTAATTTTGTTTTTCTTCTTGATCTCTAGTTATTTAGTTTTATATTTCTTTTCAAAAGTCAAATGTGAAACTTGATAACCTAGTAATACGCAGTGGTGTTCTAATTACATTGAAATATTTCACTTTGATGTAATTAGACTTTTTTATATATATTTAACATTTTAATAATTTTAATATAATATGTTATACCTGAAGTTATGAATTTATGATGGGGCCTTTTGCTTAAGGATTATAATTTTGGGAAATTCATATAAAGCATGATGGGCCTTGGCGCGCGACATTGTAATCCAAGATAGGCAGGCACAAGCGATTTACGTCCATGTCTAGTTACTCTCAAAATTAACATTAAAATTGGCCCACAACCACAAGAAACTTGTTGGAAATCTAGACACCAAAGTCAATTGATATATTTGGCTAGAAAATATATATTGTAATTGAAGTAGGAATCAAATTTACATGAATTCTTATCACTTTTATATATATTTCTTATTAGGGTCAATTACAGATTGGTACAAAAATAATCACGATTTTCAAATAGGTACAATATGCAAAAAGAATAACTCTATTATTCAACCTTTATTTACACTATTATGCAAAAAAATTGTACCTATTTGAAAATAGTGCATTACTTTTGTATCAATCCATAATTATTTCTTATTATTACTGTTATAAAATTAATTTTATAATAGTAATACTAGGGGATCTCTTGTCTCCATTTCTCTTTTTATTAGCAGTTGAGGGGCTAAGCTTAATATTGAGGAGAGGGACAGAGCTTGGTTTGTTACATCCATGCCTCCAATCGATCTTTTGAGCGTCTAAGATTGAAATTTAGTCACTACAAAAAAAAAAAAACTTTGAGGGGAAGGTGGGGGGAGTGAAAGTTAAAAACTCCATTAATTAGTTGGCACTCTGTTTGTCAACCCAAATTAGAGGGGGGTTTAGGTGTAAAAGACCTCGAAAATTTTAATTTGTTTTTAATTGGGAAATGAGCTAGGAAATTTCTTAATGAAGGTGATAGACTTCGGGCAAAGGTAGTAAATCGAGATCAGAGAATTGGAGGGGTGAAAGGGATTTGGAAAGGGTATTACGAGGAGGGGGGGAGTGGGAGGGTGGTGGTGAGAGATTTTAAAAAATGTATAGATTAGGAAAAATAGATGGTTTGCTAATTCTTTAAAAAGGAGCATATGAGAGGAAGAGATTCTAATTTTTGGGGGGATAATTGGACAAGAGAAGGAGTGTTGAAGGAGAGATTTACTTAGATTGTTTAGGTTAAAATAGTAGAATGAAAGCAAATGTAAGAGAGATGGGAATGGAGAGGAGGGAGTTGGGAGTGAATTAACAATGGAGGAGGGAGCTTAAGAATAGGAATTTAGAAGTGCTTAACTATCTTGTGGTTGTGATTAATAGGTTTAAACCAAGAAAAGAAGAACAAAATATTCGGAGATGAAACAAGGCAAAAAAAAAAAGAGTATATAATGTGAAAGATGCATACAAGTGGTCAATGGCAAGGAAACAAGGGACTCAGAGAACAAAGGAAGAAATACAAACTGATTTGGAGTACATGGGCACCTCCAAAGGTATGAGTGCATATTTGGAAGATTTTGAAGGAACATTTGCCAATATTAGAAATTCTTCAACATAGTTGCATTATACTATTACATGTGAATAATTTGTGTATGTTTTGCAATATAGAATTAAAGTATATGCGATATGTTCTTTTTGAATGCTTTATAGTTCATAATTTTTTGATGTGGTGTGCTAATTGAATGAGAGTTGAGCTAGTAATGTCATCATCTCCGATTACGAATTTGATGCATTTTTTTGTCTAAAAATGGAAAGATGGAGAAAAGAGTGGCAATTAGTATATGGGAGTGTGGATTTTGGTTCTTATGGAAGGTGGAAATGGAAGCATTTTCAAAGTGGATCAATTTTGTGTGGACAAAGTACTTGGTAAACTAAAAGTGAATTATTAAAATTGAGTGAAAATTATAAGGAATGGAAGGAGGATTCAAAATTCTTTGAGTGACATGTAACCCCCTTTCTCTGCTTTGTAAAATTGTTGTTTATTATAAGGCGTTATATTTTATTGAAAGGTATAACTCATACCTTTCTACATGTTTGTAATATTTGTTGGTTATTAATGATATTTCATTAAAAAAAAAATATGGACAATAATAATAGTAAATATACATAACGGTAATAGTGTGTACTCATAATAGTGATATTTATTAAATTGGTTCACGTGAATTCTAATTTACATAAATTTTTATCTTTTATTTATATATTTTTATTTAATGGATAGTTATCATCATCATGTATGTACCAATAACAATAATCTTCATAGAGTTATAGCAATAAATAAGAAATGAAGGGCATATAAAATTGAGATTGCAATTAATGGGTCACAAGACCCAAGTTGAAAATCGAGGTCCCTTAATAAACATAAATATATATATATCATATGGTACATGTTACACCTACTAGTTAGTACTTACTAGCACAAATTAAATATGTATATTAATTGTTTAAGAATATTATGAGTAA
>JAPKLY010000167.1:759396-773780 GCA_026898435.1 Prunella vulgaris | reverse complement strand
ATAATAATAATAATAATAATAATAATAATAATAATAATAATAATAATTTAACAACATCTCAATATAAGGTTGTTCCTATTTTAAGACCATTTGGGTGGTAAAATGGACTCAATATACACGTTGGCTTGATATAGAAAAAGAAAAACCACAAGTGATAAGTTTTATTGCAAGTTGTGAAAAGTATCGTGGTCATCATCAACATCAAATAGTTGTGATCGATAAGTCTTTTTGTTGCAAATTATGTTGTCTTCTATTATATATGGCCAAGGTTTTTCTGCACTACCCTCTTTGGTTATACATTATCTTACCATTTTTTTCTAAAATTTTACAATTTTTTTTTCAATTTCACTTCAAAAAAGAAAATAAAAAAGTAAAAACATTTTTATTAATATTTTCAAACAAGAGATAGTGTATTTATTAGATAATATATATGTGTTGTGTTCTAATGAATTGTTCCTCTTCCATTTTTGGGCTTGGTTATGGCCTACCATTTTCATTTTCTTTTTATAAAACTATGAATGTAGTACTCTCTTTGTCCAGTAGGAATTTGCATCCCATGGGACGGCACATTTTATAAGAAAACTGTATTTTATATATAAAGTAGTGACATATGGATAAATACGTGTATAGATTTGTGAGTGTACACATAAATTAATGTTTTCTTTGTTAGTAGTGTATAAATTTGTGTGAGACGTTCAATTAAAAAAAATGTGTAAATTTCTGTAGAACAATTGGGAGTATATTCTAATAATCATGTTCTCACTTCCTACTTTGCGAGAATATGTCTCATGTGGAATCTCTACATACAAATACAAAATATTTATAATTAAATTACTCCTGTATTTGAGTGGTGCCAAAATTTGTCCATTTCTTTTTAAAATGGCTATCTTTTTTAATTTCTAAAATCTTAATAACTTCATATAGAAAATTTCGAGGAGATGCAATTCTCAAGATTAAAATGTTAAATTTGTGCTACTAAATTCCTATTAATTTTTTTTTAATCCAACACATTATGAAGATTGATTGAAATCCATAAGATTCTTAAATATTAGAATTATTTAAATGGGACAAATCATAACTTAAATTCAAGGCTCACACAATAGATAGTAATTTTTTAACCGCTTGAGTTATTCAACTTCGTCATGATATTATGAATTCTACGCAAGTCAATTTACAGAATTGAATAATTTGTCATTAAAATAACTAAAAGCCAATGCTAAATTATAAATTATAAATTTTAAGACAAACAGAAAAGACTTTCAAGCTCGAATTAATAAAAATTTAGCTCAAGTTCAAGCTCGAATTAATAAATTATGTATCGGACTCGATTCAAATAACATCACTATTTGGAATTCAACCTACATTAAAAAATAAAAAATCAAATTGTAAATGTTGATGATTCAATCCCATAAATCATTCTAGTTTTTACAATATGAATGAACTAAGTAAGAAAGGTAAAATGAGTATATTGCGATATTTTAACGTAAGAGATATTATTATTATATAAAAAATGCATATTATATTATTGCAATATATAAAAGATGTAATTATTAAGATCAGAAGAATGGAATATCACTACCTAACTATAACAATGACCTAGAACACAAGCAATGATTCGAGCACAAGCATTCAACAAATCTTTACTTGTTATATATGGTTTTGATCAAATCAAGACAAGGGTAGAATAATTATGTTAAAGTTGATTAATTATTTAGGATAAGGAAATGCTTTATGATCACTTTGAAGAAAGAAAATACCAATAAAAAAAGAAAGAAAGTGACCTAGCTATTTTCACGTCATGTAGAGTGGGTAAAAATTTCAATCTATCTCATCAAGTCACACATAATGTAATTCAAATTTCAGATGTAATTTGTAAACTATTATTGTTTGATAAAATTTTATATAAAAAATTTATAATAAATTTATCATGAAACTATTATAAAAATTATTTATCGAGATTAGTGGTATTATATTTTAATTGTTGTAAAAAAATTAATTCAGATGATTAATTATTTGATACTCTTGATCAAATATTTAATACGAATTAATATGAATTCGAATTCACATGAGACCTACTTTAAATAAAAATAGTCTTTCTCCATTAATAGCCATGAAATGAGAGATGCAAAAGGTCTCATAATAAGATGAATTTTTATCACTTGTACATATGATATTGATAGGTGAATTTATGATTCTATTCAAAAAAATATTTTAGAAAGAAAAGTGTGATGTAAATAATAAAATAAAATTTCGTCTAACACATGAGATTGTTTCGCAAATTTTTATTATTTGAATATAATCGATTATTTTTATTTGAAAGTGATAAAAATACATCTCAAAGTTTAAAATATAATTTTGTCTTCTATTTGCTTTTCACACAAAAACTAATTTACATTGAACTCGGTACAATTACCATGGGTACTATTTGATACAAGAGTAAGTCTCTTCTGCACCAGTTACACAATGCAACTCAAGTATATTTTTTAAAAGTTACACAATTTATTACTGAAAAATTGCACAAATTATTACTGAAAATTACACTATAAAAGATACACTTTTCAGTAATAACATGTGTAACTTTTCAGTAGTATTTTGTGTAACTTTTAAAAAATGAATTTGAGTTGCACCGTGTAATGGGTGCATACGAGACTAATCCTTGATACAAATAACCAACTTTGAAGATATAAATACCCCTATTATACTTCATGTTACAGTAGCAATTAAATTCAGTAATTGAAAGCATTAAAATTTTCATTAATTCCGAAATCAAAATGTGAGATTATATTATATATTTATGACTATATACGTTATAGTGTTATACCACTCATTAAATAGTAATGTCATAAAACATAATAAATTCATTCTGATTCTATTTAAATTAGATATTTAGGATATGAATTTAAAATTCAAAAAAAGTTTTAATGATTTGGTAATTACAATATCAAACTTAAATAAATTTATTTTTCTTAAACACTTAAATTTTAAAATTTTCCACGCTGAAAAAACACTCTTACCTAGGGGAAAATTCATGCATATATACTTTAGTAACCATAATCCCAGCCCGTTTAAGTGTCTGTTTTAAATTTCTATAAAACAGCTCTTAAAATAAATTTTTTTCAAAAATGATAAGAGATAACTTTTAAAAAATGTGTTCTAAAAACTGTTTTTAGAGTTTTAAAATAAAGTGTCGTGTGATGTTATTCAAATTACATCAGGCCCGCAATCTTGATTGCAATCTATGATGCACATATATCTTCTATTAAAAATATTAAAATATAATATTAGATCAGCCTGTCTTTTAATTAAAAAGAGTGCAATTTTTGAATCTGTATAATGAATTTTTTATGTGATAAGTTCGGCTGATATGTCGTGAATCTGGCTAATAGATTCTTAAATCCGTTGCAAGAATCCTATTTTTTAGATATTAATATGTTATTTCATTTGACTTTTATTATGTCATATAATTTAAATTGACATTGTGACACTCATTTAGATTAAATTAATTATTATAACTTATGTATTAAACTAATAGAACTTGACTTGATGATCTCTTACATAAATATGTACATCATTATATTTGCTCGAGTTTTAAGAAAAAATAGATAAAATAAAGATATCGTGAGTGTACTGTGGGTCCACTTATGAATAAAATAATTGATCGTGAGAGTGGTGATAAAGGTGGTGGTTTCCATAAAAAAGAAAATGTATATTTTTTTGTGCATGAATGAAAAATGAAATAATACATAAATTTAGTGGACATATGAAACATTAAATTATTGAATAAATTTAAGTTTAAGATTTGAGAAAAAATGAATTGCATATATTTAATTTATATATTTCTTAAATATTATACATAATAAAATATAAATGAACAGACGTATTCTAACGAATTGTCTCTAATTTTTTTTTTTAAATTGTATCTCCAAATTCATATCATATGGCTCTCGTGTATAGGTCTCTCACCCATGCAACATAGATTACAATCTATCTAACCTATATAATTATGATATTTTCTCAAAATATAGGTGTGGGCAGCTCTATTTGTGGTTTTCTTGAGAGCAATCTGTGTTTCTATTTGAAACTCTTGAAGAAGAAAGATAATGTGTATTGTTTTCCAAGAAGAATGAATTATTAAAATTACACATCTACAAATAATATGTGGTATATATAATACCATCACTGTGTTTGTTGAGAAACTGTAAAACATTAATTATAAATATAACAAATTAACTATCTAACACCCCCCCTCAAAATGGGAGTGAATATTTAGAAGACCCATTTTGATCTTGAAATTGTTGAACATACTTGGTGATAGTGGCTTTGTTAAGATATCAGCCAAGTTGCTTTCAGTAGGAAGTTGGACAAGTTTGATGATGTCTTGCTCAATCTTTTCTCTTGTGAGATGAATGTCTATCTGTATGTGCTTGGTCTTCTCATGTAGGCATGGGTTATGTGCAATGCAAAAGGCTGACCTACTGTCCGTAAAAACATTTACTGGTTGAGAGTGGGCAATGTGTAGATCTTTGAGTATGTATAGAATCCATTGGACCTCACAAACTGTTGAACACATGGCCCTATATTCAGCCTCTGCAGATGACTTGCTCACTGTGGATTGCTTCTTTGATTTCCAAGAAATCAATGAGTCACCCAAGTAAACTGCATACCCTGTGACACTCTTTCTTGTAAGTTCACATCTTGCCCAATCTAAATCTGTAAATGCCTGTAACTTGAAATTGTTGTTAGTAGAATAAAAAATACCTTGACCAATTGTTGATTTAATATATCTTAACAATCTGTGTACAGCTGTTAAATGCATTTCAGTGGGCTTACTCATATGTTGAGTCAAGGTTTGGACAGCATAAGAAATGTCAGGTCTAGTTATTGTTAGATAAAGAAGTTTACCAACAATTCGTCTATATTCAGATGGTATCAGATGGTGATTTCATTCTCATTGAATTCACCTCGCTAAGCCATTAATTGATCTCCTCAGATCAATTTCCGCTGCCGTTCGCTTGTGTCAATCAATTTTTCTCAGATTTCACTCAGATATCGATCGATTCCCTCAGATCAAGAGAATCGATTTTCTACTAATCGTGTCTATCACGAATTTTCTGTGAATTGATTTTCTACGAATCGATTCAGATTTTTTTTCTTCTTCGCTCAATTATGTCTATCGCGATTCAGAATATTTTTTTTTCTTCGCTCAATCAGGATTTTTTTTATAAATCATTTTCGATTAGATTTTCCGATTAAATTCTCTATTCAGGTCGATTTAGAATTCTTGTCTATCAAGAATGTATAACGGTTCTTCCTTGAATCCGATTGAGAATCCCCTTTCACCCTTGGCCCTGCATCCAAATGACAATCCGGCGATTTCAATTGTAATGGAGCCTTTAGATGGTTCGATTTTCATATCCTGGAGTCATGCAGTGAAGCGAGCTTTGAGCGTAAAGAACAAAGCACCTTTGATCGATGGCACTCTGTCACAACCGGTTGAAGATGATGATCGGCTGATTTTTGCTGCGTGGGTAAGGGCCAACGACTTAGTCTTGATGTGGATTTTAAACTCAATCAAGCCGGACATCAGGAAAACATTGGAGTATTTTACTTCAGCCAAAGAGGTTTGGGATGAGCTACATATGAGGTACACCAAATCTGATGATACTAGGGTTTATGAGTTAGAAAAATCATTGAGTTCGATTTCTAAAGGCAATAAATCTTTGGTATCCTACTACAATTTGTTCAAATCACTTTGGGATGAATACTTAGGTTTTAGACCTGCTTTACAGTGTTCTTGTGGTGCTCTAGTGACTTGTACATGTGATTTGCCTAAGAAAATTGCTAGGACACAAGAAAGAGATGCAATTATGAAGTTTCTTGTAGGTCTAGATGAGTCCTATTCTGCCATTCGATCTCAGATTTTGCTGCAGTCATCTACTCTCTCCCTAGCTAAAGTATACTCTTTATTACTTCAAGAAGAGTCTCAAAGAGCTCTTACATCAGATTATGGGGTTAAGACAGATTCTATGGGTGACTCTGTGGCAATGTTAGCTAAGAACAATAGGTTCTATAAGGATAAGAAGAAACCTGTTAAATGTAGTCATTGTGATGGTCCTGGACATACTATTGATAGATGCTTTCAAATAATTGGGTATCCACCTGGATGGAAAGGTCCTAGAGGTCCTAGAAAAGCTGAAAATCAACCTACTAATGCTAATAATGTCCTATCTACTACTGAGGCTGTTGATGGTTCTATTGAATCTAATCCTTTACTTAGCCATGAGTTGTTTGAGCAGTTCTTATCATATGCTAAGCAACAAAAGGGCAATGAATTTACTCATACTGCTGCTGGTGCTTTTTCTGATGGTACAACAATTACTGATCATAAGGAAGCTGCTGTTCAAGGTATGCATTTTTGTTTCAACTCTATGACTACTGATAAGTATTCTTGGATATTAGATACAGGGGCTACTGATCATATGATTTATAATTTTGAACTATTCACATCTAAACCTGAACCTTCAGATATTAAGATTAAATTGCCTAATAATGCCACGACAACAGCCACATATATTGGAAATGTTGTGTTAAATGAATTCTTAACCTTATACAATGTATTGTATGTTCCTGATTTCTCATACAATCTATTGTCCATCTCACATTTAACTAGATATTCTAGTTGCACTGTACGTTTCCTTTCCTCACATTGTGTTTTGCAGGACAACACATCAAAGAGAGTGATTGGTTTTGCTGAACAAAGTGGAGGATTGTATTGCTTGAAGAATGCTAAAACTGTAAAGTGTGCTAATTATGTCTCTCACACTTGTGATTTTGGTTTATGGCACTATAGGCTAGGACATGTTTCCACTAAGAAGTTGTTTCAAATCAAGGAACTAAATGTGAACACTACATCTGTGATTAATAAAGTTTGTGACATATGTCCTTTAGCCAAGCAAAAGAGACTTTCTTTTCCTATTAGTACTTCAGTTTCTACGTCTATTTTTGAATTGATCCATTGTGATGTTTGGGGTCCATACTCTGTTGAGTCTATTTCTGGTAAAAGGTTCTTTTTAACTATTGTTGATGACTTTAGTAGATGCACTTGGGTATATTTTTTAAGGTTTAAAAGTGATGTGAAATCTGCTTTAGAAATTTTTATAATATCGTTCACACACAATTTGAAACTAAAATTAAAATACTAAGAAGTGACAATGGTACAGAATTTTTGCTTTCTGATTTTTATCATAACTTGGGTATTATACATCAAACATCTTGTGTAGAAACACCTCAACCTCAACAAAATGGTCTAGTTGAAAGAAAACATCAACATCTTTTGCAAGTAGCTAGATCACTTTTGTTTCAATCCAAGGTTCCTTTAAAATTTTGGTCCTTTTGCATACAAACTGCTGCACACATCATCAATAGGCTACCATCACAGTACTTCATACCATCTTGAGAGCAATCTGGGTTTCTATTTGGAACTCTTGAAGAAGAAAGATAATGTGTATTGTTTTCCAAGAAGAATGAATTATTAAAACTACACATCTACAAATAATATGTGGTATATATAATACCATCACTGTGTTTGTTGAGAAACTGTAAAACATTAATTATAAATATAACAAATTAACTATCTAACAGGTTTCCTTTTATGTATCAGTCATAATTAGCTTTTCTCTTTGCAACATAATTTTGTTTGGATTGAGTTACACAGACACGAGCACAAATGAAACTGCTTGTATAGTTGTATGTCTAAATTGCCAATATTCTTAAATTGGTGATTTAGTTTCAGTATATCAATTGTTCAAATTATATGATAATTGCATAATTTTTGTATTCACATGGTGCACCGTGTAATTTAAGTGTATTTTTTTAAAAGTTACATAATTTATTATTGCAAAGTCATACATATTATTCCTGAAAAGTGAATTTTTAATAACACATTTTTAATAATTATATGTTTGAATTTTCAATAGTATTTTTATGCAATTTTTTTTAAAATGCACTTGAATTGCATGATATATTTGGTGCACAAGAGACTTCCTCTTAATAATTAAGCAAAATGTTGTTTATTTTATGTAAGGCTTTCATAATTACATCATCTTTCCACAAAGACAAACTTATTGATTTTTGAGTTAGTTTTGTATGAGATCGTCTCATGATATAAGACAACTAAATGAAATATGAATAAAGCATAATTCATTATTATATTGGTAAATGATATGTATCAATTTATATAGTCTCATATTATGATACAGTCCCACATAAATTTTTGCCATAACTTTTTAATGGAGACAAAAAAATTGAAATTAGTTGGAATCTTAAGATTTATTTAATCATGTATGCAGCAAGTACACAGTACAATTTAAATAAGTATATTTTTAAAAAATCATCACATTGTCATTGAAATGTTATATTTGTTTGTACTAAAAAAATTACTCCATATTAAATTAATATTTTTATATAAAAAGAGTAATTTTTTCTATAATAACAGTGGTGATTTTTAAAAATTTACTTGAATCGCAAAATCCACACTAGAATTACTCTTTGTTCTTGCTCTATTTTCCCATTTAGCACCTATAACTATAACTATTCATTTTCTAAGATAATGGTGAGTAACAAAATACGTTAATTAGTGAGAAATATGAAAGTATAAGTTTGATGATTTTAAATATAAGAATAAGTTAATTTTGTGGGACAGATTAAAAGATAAAAAGTAAATCTATTATTTTACTCCCTCTATCCCACATATATAAACTTACTTTTTGTTTTCATACTTTTCATAAAAATAAATTTGTTACTATATGTAAAATATTTTTAAATTTCTATTTTTATTTTTTCTCCATTGAATGTATTTTATTAGAGTAGGTCTCTTGTGCATCAGTTACACCGTGCAACTCAAATTCATTTTTAAAAAGTTGCACAATTTATTACTGAAAAGTTACACCATTAAAGATACACTTTTCAGTAATAATATGTGTAACTTTTCAGTAGTATTTTGTGTAACTTTTTAAAAATGAACTTGAATTGTACGGTGTAACTGGTGTATACAAGACTAATCCATTTTATTATCACTAATTAAAAATAAATAGCCATGGAAGCTAAATAAAAAAATTTAACATTCTAACTAAGAAAAATTTATTGCTTAATTTTTGTAAATATATTTGGAGTATTTACATATTGGTGTAAAAAGGTGTTCATATTTAGAAAATAATTCAAAATACCTATTGTAAGCAAATAAATTTTGCTATCCAATTAAATAATGACACGTGTATAAATTAAATAAATATCAAACATATATTACTATTTTAATTTTGAGGATTTACCAAATTAATTCTCTAATTAAATAGTAAAATGATATTTATTGTACACGATACAAGTCGTTATTAAATTACGAGTCTCCCGGCACTCGTAAATGGCAATAAATGGCTGATTTGCCCTATTTATGAAGATTGCGGAAATCAATCAAGCTAAATTTGGTCGATTCATAAATCCTGTCAATCAAATCAGCATCAGTCAATCAGATTGCGCCACGTGTCAGCGCAGAAAAGGAAGGTCTTCACATTCCCACCCTATAAATAGGGGCCTTTCATGTTCATTTGAAGTGGTCTACACTCAACGAAGACTCTGATGAACAAGTAACGAATAGCAGCAATCCTCTCGACGAGCAAAACTGTGAGCTAAGAAGATCCATCGATCCAGCTTTTCGAAGATTCAAGTGTTCTTCACCAAATCTGAAGAAGTTCTTTGAAGATTCAAGTCGTCCTTCGTCAAAATCCTCCAGAAACATCGTTTGATCCAAGACAATAGGCCAAATCTCTCTGATCATACATTTTTCTTGAAGAACACTTTGAAGATCATCAAGCGTTCTTCGCCGTCTTCAAACATTCTTCGTCAAATCCAGCCAGAAACATCCTTCGATCAGAAACAAGGAGCTTCATCTCTCTGATCAGACGTTTCTCGTCCAAGAACACCTTGAAGATCAACAAGCGTTCATCGCCGCCTTCAAGCGTTCTTCATCAAATTCATCCACAAACACGCTCCGATCAGAGATCAAGGTCCAAGACCACTCCGATCAAGTATTCCAGATCAAATCCAGACTTGAAGACTGTTCCACCAAATTTTGAAGCGTTCTTCACCAAAATCTTCAAAGACTTCGCTCAATCCAAAATAAGACAACTCCGTCCTTGGATAAGAGTTATCAAGTCAAACTCCAGTCAAAGTCAAGTCAAGACCTGAGCCAAGTCAAAGTTGAAGGAGAATCAGAGGATCATAGCTAGAGAGAGAACCAAAAATTGAAGAAATTACACTGTATATCAAATTCAAGTGTTAATAATATTTTATTACACAAGAATTGTTATCACACCTATACAAATATATACTTTCTTTTTGCATAAAAATATAATGTTTTATACAAAACTAATTTATAATTAGTATTATTTTTTAAATTATTTTATAATTTTTCTAATAAATTTATATGTCCATTGTTACGGGATAAAGTGCACCCTGTGATTTCAGGTTTCGAATGATATATAATTATATGTATAATTATACGAATAGTGATTTAAATATATGTATAATTATACGAATGTGCATGTACATTGATACTCCATTCATCTATAATTGTTTGCACTTTCATTTCTGTACCACAATTATTTTCACATTATATAAATAAAAACTATTTCATCTGTTCCCTTATAAGTTGCTTGTTGTTTTTTAGCACACAGAATAAGATAAAAGTGATGTGATGAAAAAAGTTAAAATATATAAGTGATGTGGTGGAGAAAAGTGAAAAAGTAATGAAAATAATGTAAATAGTATTGAAATAATAATAAAAAATTAAATAGTATTTTTCAAAAAAGATAAAAAAACAAATGAGCAACATATAGTGGGACAAACGAAAATGACAAAATGAGCAATTTATAGTGCGACGAAGGGAGTACTACTTTAACTTTATCCTCACAATATTAACATATTTACATAAGATGTTATTAATTTTACCTTCAATTCAACTAATATTATTGTTTTGATAATATAATTTCATTCATTATTTTAAAAAAAGTATATTTATTGAGATGAAAATAACTTTAAAATAGAGAAAATATATTTTTAACAATGTATAAATTTATATTGAATATATAAATAAAAAAATTTGCAAATTTGAGGAAAATAAAAGGAGTAATACAATAAATAAAGGCTCTCAGGCCGTTAAAATGTTTGACCACGCGCTTTAATGGCTAGTGCTGTTCCAATCGAAACGAATCTTTTTTCAATTTTATTTTTCTCTTGAATCGATGATCTAAAATAAAAGTGGCGTCTTTTTCCAACACTTTACCCTTTACCTTTGCCAAGAACTAGTCTAGCTGTGGAGATACTGCTATCCCCCCCACCAAAACATACACATCCCTTCTCTTTCACTGTCATATGTGTGTAATTTTTACAAATATCGTATGTGATTTGATGTAAATACTGCGCATAGTGCGTGTGAGAGAGACTGGGGGGATCTTGATTATATACACGACTGTGTGTGTGTATAGTTGAGTAAGTCGAGACTTTTTTTGTATTGCACTTCTCTTATTCTTGGGTGTTACAAAAGAGTTGTGAGATTCCAAGATTTCAGCCAAAAGCTGGCTTTAGGGTTTTGCTGCAGCTGTAAGAAGGGGCTCAATGTTGATTCTACGTTAACAGATTGACTTCTTCAGCATCAAGGTATTTTCCATCTGAAACGAATCGTAGTTGTTTGTTATAAGAAACGTTGCGTTCTTGTGTGGTTTCCTGCTTGTGGGGTGGTTGCGCGCAAGGTGTTTGAAACATTGTCTGTGAGAGTTGCAGAGGAAAAAAGAGCGATGGTTTTTGATTATTTAGTTCAGAAAATATGTTGAGATGATTTGTTTGATTACTGAAAATGACAGGGGTGGGACTGTTTTCTGGGCATACCCATTTGAAAAATTCTTGGATTCAGCATCATATGAAGCAAAAAGATGGCCTCTTATCATACCCTTCTCCTATTTTTAATCCACCACCTTCTCCGTATCTTTTTAGCCCTAATCTCCCTAAAGAATCAACCCCTTCAACTTCTTCACCCGGTACAAAAATCAGCCCGGCTGTTCTTTTCATTATTGTAATATTAGCTGTTCTGTTTTTCATATCTGGTCTTCTCCACCTTCTTGTTAGATTCTTGACAAAGAGCCATTCATCTTCTCAATCTAATCGAAATTTGCAAGATTCTACCTCAGATGCCCTTCAAAGACAGCTTCAGCAGCTCTTTCATTTACATGATTCTGGTTTAGATCAAGCTTTTATAGATGCATTGCCTGTTTTTTCATATAAGGAGATTATGGGTCCTGATGAGCCCTTCGATTGTGCCGTTTGCTTGTGTGAATTCTCGGAGACTGACCAATTAAGATTGCTCCCTATGTGTAGCCATGCTTTTCACATGAATTGTATTGATACTTGGCTGCTATCGAATTCCAGCTGTCCTCTCTGTAGAGGGACTCTTTTCAATCCTGGATTCTCCATCGAAAATCCTATTTTCGATTACGATGATTTTAGGGACGATGAAGGGTGCTCAAATGCACACAAGAGGGTTGAAATTGAGGAAGTTGCAACTGAAAAGGGCGTTTTCCCTGTTAGGCTGGGTAAATTTAGGAAATTGAATGATATTGAAGAAGAGACTGGAGATGAGACTAGCTCTAGCAGTAGTAAATTGGATGCAAGAAGGTGTTACTCAATGGGTTCATATCAATATGTGGTTGGTGATGCTAAACTTAGAGTAGCCGCCTTGAGCCAAGACCAAAACAGCCGAGATTCTAGGCTCGTTATAGGGGTGGATCGAGCTTGTGAACCATCTCATGGAAGTACAGAAGGGAAGAAGATATGTATAGGTGCAAAGACCGATAGCTATTCCGTCTCCAAGATTTGGCTGTGGTCGAAGAAGGGAAAATTTGCAAGTTCTTCAGAAGCTCGTTTGGAAAATACCTCGCCTCCCGAATTGGACTTATCATGGATGCATAAAACAGAAGTCAAATGAAAGGTATCTGTTTTTTTTTTTTTTTTTAAATTATTGATAACTAGTCCATGATAGCATTTGGCTTCCCCTTGCAATGGTGGTAATATCATTGATCTTGTTGATGAAAAGAATTTGAATATAGAGTGTGACATGGTAGATCTGTATAAATGATGCAAAGTTTGCAAGGATTTTCATCTTGGTTCTAATTTACCTGATCACGACATTGCTTCCTGTTCATTTTAGGTAGAGAATGCTGTCTTGATAATGCATTTGCAAATGTTGTTTCATCACTAAATATAGTTGAGCTGTAAATTAATCGAGTTGGTTTGAGTTGAATGCAAATTGAGCTTTTATAGTTTGATATTTTTATACCTATTTTTTCATTCTTTTCATTTATCGAACTAGAACTGAGAATCAGACTATACCATACATAATTGACGGTCTAGCTTGTTTGATATCTATGTTGAATTGAGCTCGAACGATCTCTCAGATAAAGTAGCGAACAACTTGGTCTGATTTCAGTCGTAAACATAGCTTCTTAAAATGCAAATTGAGTAGAGGGACATGACTGAATTCATCAAGTCATCTGCATAAACAGGATTAATACTTGTTAGATCTGACTTCATTATCTGTTTCATACTCCCTCGGTCTTTCTATAAGTTGCTCATGTTGCCATTTTCGTCCGTCTTTCTATAAGATGCTTATTGCTTTTTTACCTTTTTTGGAAACTAATATTCACTTTTTATTATTATTTTCAATACTTTTTACACTATTTTCATTAATTTTTCAATTTTCTCTATCACATCACTCATACTTTTTCACTTTTTCTATCACATCACTTGTACTTTTTCACTTTTTCCATCACATCACTTGTACTTTTTCACTTTTACCTTAATTCGTGTGCCCAAAAGCAATGAGCAACTTATAGAAATACGGAGGGAGTATATGATTTGTAGCCCCCTTTAACACTTCATAGAAATAAATAACTATCTCCTCAATATTTGAAGTTGCAGAAAAGTTGGTGTATTTTTTTATTTGATTTGCAAGTTTCTCTAACTGAATTAAAATTGTTTGCAGAAGACAGAGTGTTTTTTTTACTTTATAGAGATCGTCCTTTTAATTATAACACTATATACTAATATAACAAATAGAATTTTACGTCCCATATATCAATTATGCTTTTAAAAGACAATTTTTGTGGTTGATGCCTAATTAGCGATTTTGGATGGAATTGCATGTTGTTTTATTCTATTACTAATAGATTGGGGGGGACAAGTTTTGTGGTGGGGGCCGTCCAAGAAAGCTGTAGGACAAATTTTGTTAAATATAAAAGTTTTGTTATGCAATACATTGTTGTATTTGGGCCCATTGTGTT
>JAPKLY010000167.1:704964-759386 GCA_026898435.1 Prunella vulgaris | reverse complement strand
AAAAGTTTTGTTATGCAATACATTGTTGTATTTGGGCCCATTGTGTTGTTCCCATTGGCTACCTTTTTGTTGTCATAGAAAACATTAATTTTGTGTTTTTTTGGTTTATTTGAATTCTGTAAGGCTCCATTTGAATGGATGGATTTAAAAATGAATGGATTATTAGAAAAATACTTATAAGAAAGCATATACTTACTCCCTCCGTCTTATTATAAATTTCTCACTTTTCTTTTTTGGATGTCCCACAATAAGTTTCTCATTCCATAAAAATCAACAACACTACTTTATATATTACTCCCTCCGTCCCAGAAGACATTGCGGTGTCTTTTTGGGCACGGGATTTAAGAAAAAAGTATAAAAAGTACATTTTTATGAATATTATATGTGTGTTGTGAGAGTGGAGTTTAATAAATAGTTTCCACTTTTGGATATGCAAATTTTTTGTGGGACAGACCAAAATAGAAAGTATGCAATGTCTTTTGGGACGGAGGGAGTGATAAACAAATATCCCCTTTCACAACTACACATTTTTTTTCACAACTTTCCATTATTTTTTCACAAAAATCAACACGTTGTCCACCATATAATAATAGATAAATATACTTTCTTAAACAAAACAACAAAAAACAATAGGAAACTTAAAAAGAGACAGAGAGAGTATTTTAAGTTAAGAATTATAAAGAGATGGGAAAGAAGAGAAAAAGTAAGGAGAAATAGAGATGCAAAATGGTAAAGAGGAGAGACTTCAAATGACATGGTTTTGAAAAGGATTAAGAATTCCTCAATTTTAAACATAATTCAAATCTAAATATTAGGGATGACAATTTGGTCTGCCCGACCTGCTCCGATTTGAACCTGCACAGTATGGATCTCCCTTTCCCGCGATCCGCAACGGAGCGGAGCGGGTATGAATATCATTGTCGCCCTGCCCCGATCTGCCCCGCTCCATTTTGACCCGTTTATATTACTACAATTTGAATATATATGGTATTTATTAAAAAAATATTATTATTTATTAGTATATATATAGTATAAATAAGAATAAATTAATTTAACAAATATATTTTAGATCAATATATACTAATAAAACATAATATGAAATATATTATGATGTTTTAACTATATATTTTAATTGATGTCAACATATTTATAAAAATAAATTCATATATTATATTTTTAATATCATAAATTTTTTTTTTAATTAAGACCTTAAATTTACTTTAAATATGTAAGAATATATTATATATTATAAAATTTTAATTTAAAATGGATCGATCTGTCCTGTCCCGTGATCCGTAACGGATCGATCCGACCTGACCCGCATATAGAGTGGAGCTGATTTGGATCTTCTAGTATCCGCCCCGACCTGTTCCATTTGTCATCCCTACTAAATATATGTAAATACACGAAGAGAGTGATTAATTTGTCTATAAAATTCACAGATTTAAAATCTATCCATTCAAATGGAGTCTAAAATAAATTGCACTTAAAAAAAAAAATACTCCCTCAGTCCATAAAATATAATTTATTTTATTTGTGTATGGTTTAATGAAATATTGGGAGTAGTTCTCTTTTTGACGAACATGTTTTTCACAAACAAGTAGCTCATAAAATTTTATTTTATTTATATAAGGTCATCTCCAACGCAGCAATAATTCATCGCACAACTCCAGTGCAGTGCTGAGAATCATCTCTAAATGAACGCCACATTTCATCTCTACTCTATATTTGTGAATAATGCTGCACCCATCTTTGCGCGACACTGTTCATTCAGCATGTTTGTGAGGCAATATTAGGAGTTATAAATTTTGTAAGTAAAATCCATATAATGTTATTTGGTAGGGTGTAATAGAAAAGTTACATAAAATTAGTCCTAAAAAGTAATCTCATTTGGTAGGGCATAATATAGAGATAGAAAAAATAATTTCATTTGGTAGAGTGTAACATGCAGATATATAAGAACAAAAGTTACTATTCAATTCATACAAAAATTGTAAGGTGGAAATGGTGAGATAATTTATTACATTGTGAACAGTGAAAAGGGTGTAATATGACCTCTTCTTTTACAGGGTCGGCCGTATAAAAAACGCGTCAGCATAAAATTTGTACCCCCTACCAAACAAGATAAGTCAGTACAAAAATTCATATTATATCGATAATATACCCTACCTAACAACACCTTAATATATATTGTTATATTATAATATTTATGATGTGTTAATTTATATTTGTAGGGTTATTATGTAGAATTGTATCAATGTATCATAAATTTTAAATTAATATATTTTATTGTATCACATTATGAAATTTTATTATTATTCTATAATTTTTATTTTGTAAATTAATATATCATTTTTAAATAAAAAATAATTTATATTATTTTAAAATCAATAGCATAAAATAAAAATAAAAAATATTTGTGATAGAGTAATACTCCCTCCGTCCCGTAGGAATTTGCACCCTACGGGAAGACATATTTTTTAAGAAAAAATAGTTTTATATATAAAGTAGTGGTATATAGGTAAATATGTGTAAATATTTGTGAGTGTGTATATAAATTAATGTTTTTTTTTTAGTAATATTCAAATTTGTATGAGACGACTAAATAAGAAAAGTGTGCAAATTCCTGCGGGACAGAGGGAGTAAAACCTTTACAATTGAATGATGCAAAGTGTTGAGATGGCCTAATATGTGTGTTTGTAAGATTGATAAGAAGATTGAAGGATGTGAAAAGACAGGAGAGGAGAGGTGTCAGAAATTGGGGGCTGACAGTAAATAGGCAGCTGAGTGCTACTCATCAATATTATTGTTATTACACACAAAAATAGAGAGAGAATCTATGGTTATTGATGTTTCAATCCCGCCCACTCTTTGTCTTCCTCCCCCAACTCATAAAATACAAGCGCCTCACGTGCCCACTTAGATTTGAGGAGCTGTTTAGTAGTAGAGTGGTAATTATAGTTATAGCGTGTATTTGAAATGATTTTATTATAATTTTAATTTTAAAAAATTAAAGAATCAATAATCGTTCAGTTATATAAAAATTATGTCTTTCATTTAATTTTCTTCTCATTCCTTACAATTATAACAAACGACCTCTTAATTTTATATTTGATTAATTTGGAGCAATCCCTCCATGCATTAAACTTTTTTTCATTTTATAATTGGTATGAAATTTAATAAACTTAGTATTATACTGAAATGATAAAAAAAAAGAGTATTATGAAGTTTAAATTTTTATTTGTGAGTACAAACAGCTTTCAAATAACAAAAATGGAAATTTTTTTATGAACAAACAAAAAAAAAAGAAAAAAAAATTGTGAAGGGAGTTTGTAATATTATTAGGAGTTCTATTTTTGAATCAAGTTGAAGTGATTTTTTTCAAGTATCTATTTAAATGCGTAGTGTTTCACTTTTTAAAAAGTGCTCTCCGACCCCAAAGTTATTCTCACTTTTCATTTTCGTTCGTCCCTCAAATTTAATATTATTCCTTTTTTAGAAAATATTATTTTATTATCTTACTTACAAAAAAAACATTTTATTCTCTAGTGAACCCCGCAATTATTACACAATATTCTTATTTTATCTACTTTATCTCATTTTTTAAAAATCTGTATCCACAAACATTAGAATAAATTTGGAGGAGAATGGAGTAATTATTACTTCTATTTCACAATAATTTATATACTTTCATTTTTAATTTATTCCACAAAAATTTGCATACTCTCAAATAAAAATATTCTTTTAAGTCCACATTCTCAGAATCTGTACCTCACAATCTTCATTATACTTTTATTTTAAATCGTGCCTCCAAGAATACAACAAACTTTTGAGGGCGGATGTAGTAATTTTATAACATTATATTTTTATCAAAAAAATAAGATATTATTATTACGAATAAGAACTTAGGTATAAGACATATACGAGAACAAAAAGATTTATAATTCACCATTCTAACACTATTCTAGAACTATCTATAGTCAACCACCACAACTAAAGTTTACACCTTGAGTCAGTTACACACAACCAACTCTAAACTCTAACTTTTAACTTATTACCTAATTTTTAAGAGAAAATACATTATTCCTAAAAATGATCGTTTTCCTCTATTTTCATACAACCACACCACACTTAATCATACATAAACAATACCAGGTTTATCTTGTTTTCCATAAAAAAACATCATTATACGCTTGAATGTGCACATGAGAATTTGAATGGAAAACTGTTGAAATCTTTAACTATCTAGCCATGCCATATAAAAAATATCAAATTCAAAGAAAATGTGCTTCATAGATTCTTCTTAGTTTCCACATGAGATGCATTTCAAATCAACAATTTGATTTAGAATAACTTTTGTTTGAAGTTCAAACTTTTTTAACAATCGATCTTGCCGCCATGCATGGGCAACCACTTTAGAAGGTACCATCTTGTTCCATTATATCTTGTAAGATTTCTTTTTGTGTCTACTAATCTGTCTCATATTCCTCTTTGAAAACATTTTACCATAGTCTTCCTTTGTTTCATATTTTTCGCTTCTAGCCATCTTCTATTTCCACAAGTCATCAACTCTGTGTTTGGAAAAAATTTGTTCAAGATAGACACAAAAGAATTTAAGCTCATGTTCAAATAACGGGCATCTTTATTTCCAATTCAACTGCCACACATTCCCTACCCAAGCACCATTAACCCTACCATACCCTCATTTTCAAAGTTAACATTATAAAATCTCAGAAATCGTACTCTATGTCTCCTCCCAGCCCATAAAAATCATTCTAAATGGAGTATCTTTCACATCCCCCCAAACACCTTCTCAAGACCTCATAAAACCAATCTCTCTCACTCCCTAAGGTAATATTGATAATATCTTTTCACCATTCCGACATCTTAACCCCTAAGCTACCTAAAAAAATAGCAGTCTCTTTATCCCAAAATTTTCCATATTTCAACTCAATTACCCTTACCCACAAGCTATCTTTCTCACTCAAAATAAATGTCACGTTCATTTTTTCAACAAAGCCTTGTTAAAAAGATTCAAATTTCGAACCCTCAAACCCCCCTCCCCTCCGGCAAAGATTTAGGATGACAAAATTTTGATCACTTGATCCATTTAGTTTTTCTAGAAAGCTCGCTCTTCCCCCAATAGAAAGTTTCATTTGTAATACAACCAGCCCTCTCAGGATTCTTATGATAATAGGTGTAACACTCGAAAATTTCAATCACCATAAATTATATAATGTGTTTAAATTATTATTAGTATATTATTATTGTTAATATTATCAATTTATTTTATATTTTAAGAAATTATGATGAGATACTTTATAATATATGCTATGATATTTATTTTTCTGAGGATTAATATGTACATATATAATCATGCGTTAAAGTATATTTTTATATAAAACATGATCATATCTTATAAATATGTTTAAAATATATGTATATTATGAGATATATATATGTGTATTTCTTGAATAACTGAATAAGGAATATTTTTAATTAATTGATTTATTTATTACTCTATTTTAAATTTTTGTTATGCACTTTTTCGAAACTACCATCGCAAGTACCTCAATTTTTTTAAATTTTTTTAATTGTGTCGTGCAAGCTTAAATTAGCATAAATTCAAAAAATTCGTGGATCATGAATATATTCAGATCAAAGTTAACATGAAAATGACCTATACAATATTTTGTCAAAAATGATTAATTTGTTGAATTTTTCAAAAAATATGATTCAATTTGAACTTATATACAATTAAATGCATATAAAATTAATAAATTAAAATTTTATAGTAGTGAAAATTTTTATATTGTAAACTAAAAAAACTGGTGAAACATCTACATAAACAAATGAGAAATAAAAAAAATGATGAATTTTAAATAAAAAATGTGACTCAATTCAAATTTTACACAATTAAAAACATAAAAAACTCACAAATTAAAATTTCAAAAAATGTGACTCAATACGAACTTATACATAAATGCATAAAAATTAATAAATTAAACATTCATAATAGTGTAAAACTTTAAATTTATAAAAAAGAAATGGTGAAACTAAAATAAATAATAATTAATTGGATATGATTTACAAAATATGACTGAATTTGAACTTATATATAATTAAATGCATTAAATTAAATGAAATATACAAATATTCGAGTGAAACACACTTCCTCCAAGTGATCAGGAGATTAATGATTCTAACATCTCGGCCTATATACTAAATGGATAATTACTTTAAAATTAGTGGGTTGTTGATCCAGACCCGTGTAGACGCGAGACCAAATTCATTTGACTTTTTTTAAAAAAAAATTTACACAACTATTAGCAATCGCTGATCAGAGACTATCTGTAAAAGGTGATTGCTAATATTAGCAACTTATGTTTTAGCAAAGTTTTCAGACGGTCTCTAATCGATCTCAGAACGTATTTTGAGACAAAAAACGATCATGAAATCAGTCTCTAAAATACAAATTTTTGGTAGTGATTCCAATTTTTATTACACCTGCAAAAATTATCGTGAAACAATTATATGCGAATTGCGAAGACAAAAACTTGTATGAAATCTAGTACACGTGAATTTGAGTTTGTCAATTATCATGATACCAGCAGTAATAATAATTACGATCTCTTGTATGCGAAACTTACCATATGATTATATACTAAAAACTTAATCATACTAACAAAAAGCTACAACAGATGGAAAGAAAAGCAACATTATGCGTTTAATTTCACACATTTTTCATTTTTATATCATGTCCTAATTATCAATCTCCTCACAATCTACAATAAGTTAGATGTCTTGATTTTTGTTCTTGTTCAAACAATGGTGAATGATTCATAATTTGTATCCAAAGACTTTTGGCGTAAATTTGTATCAATATATGCATAATTATATAATAATAATAATAATAATAATAATAATAATAATAATAATAATACTGAATTCACGTGTATCCGGTTTACAAGAAAATACTCTTTAAACACTTTTTTACTCAAACAATGTTCCTAATGAAGAAATAAACATGTACTTGTAATCACTTGCAATATGCAGATGATTAAAAAATTCCTAATCATTTTGTAGTGTACTGAAATTTGTAATAAAAGTATAAAACATATACAGGGAATCCGATGTAAAAAATCAATTAACATTTCGTAGCATTTAAAATTTGGGAAATGAAGAGATCATTCTACAATTATTGAGAACACTTTAAATCTGTAAATATATATATACTAACAAATAAATAAAATCAGTATCAGAATAAAAAATGGTAAAATTGCTTGGCAGATCGCACCTCCGTCAATCCCACCGCGTGCACAGACAAGTTGAAAACTAACCGGTTACCGCACAGCACGTTTGCGCACCCCCGGCGCACGTTAGTCAACTCACGTCCTTCAACTGACTGTTCTGGATCGGAATCGCAGCGTAGCGCGATGAGAAGTCTCGAAGAGACCTATCATCGTCGAATTGCCCGGTTTGCTCCGCTCCTTCGTCGAAATTCAGTGCGTAGCTATAAGGATCGTACTGGAATTTCCCCGACTTGGACCGCGCCGGGGCCTTATTGAACCGGCGAATGAACGTCTTCCACTTTGGACCGGCGGCGAGCTCCGACCATTCCCTCGCCTTTTTAAGCGCCTTTATTCCTTCGCTCCACCAATTATGACCACTGCTCTCCGTTTCGTCTTTCTCCGACGTCGAAATCCGCTCCCAATCGTCCGACTTCCGTGACCGATAACACGGAAAATTCCAAAAGCAGCACAATCTACGGCCGTAGAATGTGGTTTCGTCGAAATCATTGTTCGACTCTTCATATTTCTGAGTGGATACAGGCGTAGTCGCTTGCAACTGTAACGCCATGATTCGTAAATCAAATAACAGAGACGTAAAAGGAGACAAACAGACGATACTCTGCAAAACTCTCTCTCTCTCTCAATCCAATCGTGATTGCAGTTCCTGTATATAACGGGAATATATTTTTAAGTTAAAGGTTACCGGGAAATGCCGGTGACCTGGGCCTCGATTGTAACCTGTAAATTATTTAGCAACCGGGAGTTTAATCGCTGGCTGTAGCCAACTCACCCAATTGCCAACGGTCGTGTTAGGTTTGCCACGTGGCAGTTGATTAGTGGAAATCAAGTATATTACTGAAATTTTGTGCTGTAGTGGATCATATCAAACGTTATATACAAGGAATAAAATAATTCGATTTTATTGAGTTGGAAGCATATGAATAATTCCACCAAATTCATTATTAAAGCTAAAATTCTCTTTCCTGTAAAGATTAATTTCCTTACAATAAAGATTGATCTAATTGACAACTCATAAATCCGTAATTAAGAAATTGATTCGAGTATATCTCAATATGATTTGAATTATTTAAAATCTTGCCATTTTTTAATAAAGGCAAAGTTTGTGTGACTGATTTTACCAGAATTATTTTTTATTAAGTATTGCAGTTGTGTGTAAAGTGTTGTTATTTTGTACACTAAGGGGGGTGTATTCGTTTAAGATTTCGTGGGATTTTAAAGGACTTTTTTCTTATAAAAAAGTCTGTTGGTATTCAATCAGGATTTTAAAGGATTTAAAAATAATCCATTGGTATTCAATCAGGATTTTAAGGTATTCAATCAGGATTTTAAAAGACTTAAAAACAATCCACTGGTATTCAAAAATATAAGGATTTTAAAGGATTGTTGGGTTTGATGGATTTTGATGGATTCTTTAGTGTATTTTATAAATACCAACAATCCCATCAAAACCTCTAGGATTTCGGTGGACTTTTTTAATTAGTGACTTTATTTATCCCCAAATTGATTTATATATAATTATTTATTTTTAAGACCTAAAATAGTTTTAACCTTATAATTTCATCTCTACATTTATAACATCAACGATAAAATAATTACAGTGACGAAGAGTAATATAATATTATATATACATATATACTGGAATAAATAAAAATAGTTAATAATTAATCATTAAATAGTATTAAAAACGATATTGTTCATCCTAACTTATATACAAGATAAATTTTTATTTTTATATAGTATTATTATAATACTAATATTATATATTACATATGTCATTAGGTAATATTTTTATATTGATAATATTTTTTTACGATATTTGAGTTTTGTTATATTTTACTTTGGTTGCTTTGATTATTCAATTTCGATACTTTTTTATATTGATAATATTAGCATGTGCAGCTCTACATAACTTTATTCGCAAAGAATGTCATTCTGATGAATTTCCAATTGAATCGGTGGACGAACCTTCATCTTCAACATTACCAGTTAATGAAGACCGTGATTTTGAGCCTATCATTCAAACTCAAGAGCAAGAACGACATGACGCTAATGCTTTGAGGACTAGTATAGCTATGAATATGTGGAGTAATGCTATTTAAAAGGACATGATATTATGATTTTTTTTGTCTTTAACTTTTTTTTTTTTTTTAATTTGAAGGTATAAAAAATTTTGAATTTTTATTGTATGTCACAAATCCATGAAATTCTGCAAAGTCTACAAAGTCCTATAGAATCCATTAAAATCCTTATTTTAAAAGTCTTACAAAATCCTACAAAATCTTAAAAGTCATCAAAATCCTACAAAATCTTAAAAGTCTGCAGGATTTTTTTCAGCTAAAAAAGTCTTTTAAAATCCTAATCCAATACACCCCCCTAAATATCATATGTTTTAAATAGTGATACTAAAAAAAAGAGAGAAAATGTACAAACAAAACTTTAAACTATAGTTATTGGTACAAATAGTCAATAGGATTTTTTTTGTTCAAATAAATTCTTAAATTTCTATTTTAGAAACAAGAAACTTTAACCTTTTTTATTTTAACAAATATGTCTTTAGAGTATTTATTGTTATAAAAATATATCTTCTTAAAATTAAATAAACATGCAACTTCAACTCATCTTAAAATTGAAGTATATTTTATTATTTATATACCACCAAATATAAGAATTTTCTAAATTAATTATTGTGTTCTGCAAAAAAAAAAAAAAAAATCTTGTTGTGGGACAAATATTCCTGAAAACTTTGAGTCCCGACCCAAGTAAGCTCCTCCAGCCCTAGGTCCAAGACCACCAATGAACATAACAAGTTTCATGATAAACGAAAGTCAGATGAACTCGCAAAAGACTATCAGGTGATCCTGAAGGAAACTACCAAATGATTGAAAAATTAGGCTAATCTTCCAAAGGTGCGAGATTTCTTACTTGAGCAAGGAGAATCATGCTAAGGAAGTAAGATCAACTACAGATTCTGCATTTTCACTGTGATTCGGTTTCCTTAAAAGACGAGACATATGTCCCATTATTTCTAGAAAGAAGTTATCTTGACACCCACGATCCATAGGTCATGATCTAACGTGGACAAGAAGAAAGGCACGACATGTAGACATGTACATTAGGGCTTAGCTATAGACATTATAAATAGGTCCTCCCTCTACAGAACGAGGAGACCGACAACCATTGTCAATCCCTTGCATTTACAAATTTTTGTTAACTTACAATAAATATAAAACGCAGCACATTAAAGTCCTAGCCCGAACACGAGGCTAGACAAAATTTATTGTCATTTACTTACAGTCCATGCATTGTCGTTCCTCAAGACCCACTATAATTTCTTAGAACAAACACTTCTAGTTGAAAATATATAGTTTGTATTTGGTTACTTTTGTGTATGTATTTAATGTTGGCATGAATTTTGTGAAATTAAAACATATTATAATTTTTTTCCTTTCAAACTTGAACAAAAAGATATTTTCATGAAAAAAATGAACTAATATAATTTAATGACAATTTTTTTAGTTTTAATAAAGTAATATTTGTTTCAAAATAATCCATGTCAATAGTTATTAATTTATAAGAAATACAAAATAAATTAAAAAAATTAATGCCAAATTTAGAGGTATACAAATAAGAATTTTATTATGATTCAAATTGTTCTTATTATGTTGGAAGGTTGTTTTTATTTTTCGAAAAAGTACAATATGGTTCAAAAAATTGACAAAAATTACATATTGGTCCCGTGGAAAAAAAAGTAAAGAAATACTACCGTGCAATTTTTTTTAACCAATTTGTAAATATAGTGATTTTTTTTTAACCAATATGTAAGTGACCCTTTATTTTTTAGATTAGTTGAAGTGTATTTTTATTTAATTTTAAGAAAAAAATAATTTATTGATATCAATAATATTTGAATGGCATATTTGTTCAATTAAAAAAAATTTAAAGTTCCTAAAATAAAAGTTTCATGGTTTATTTGAAGTAAAATATAGTATAAAAAACAATAATTAAAGATTCGAATTGTACTTTCTCAAAAAAAAAAGTGTTCATTTGAGTTCGATTGCACAAAAGACTTATGCAGCAAATGCATCATACAATTTAAGTGTATTTTTTAACAATATAGATTGTTAGTACTAAAAAAATATAATTCTTTTCACTAAAAAGTGTCATTATTTTTAGGTATACTTTTTATTAAAAATAATTATATTTTTTAATAAAAATAATAGATATTATTAAAAAATTCCACTTACATTTTGTGCATACAAAAACTTATTTTTCATTTAATTGGTTTCACAAATTCAAATTTTTTATCAGGATAAAAAAAAACATAAAATTGTGGAGCTCATATGACCTTTTAAAAAATGTAATAAGGTATTAAGTCATTATTTTAAAAAGTAAGCCAAATTTTAAAAAAAATTATAAAATGATTCACAAAATTGATTCTAATTACAAATTTATTTTTATACTGTTAAAAATATTCTTCTATGCAAGAAAAAATTATACTTTAATTTGTGCAAATATTATGAACTAATTTATAAATATATTCATTTTTCTGAACCAATATGCAAATGTTTTCGATTTAAATGATGAAAATTCTAGCTCTCACTTTTGCATGAATACATGCACATTAAATATGAAAGGAATTTAAAAACAAGTCGACGTACTCATTTTATATAACTATATGTACATATTTACGATGTATTCAGTATCTAATGAAAATTGATATTTTATTTAAAAATTGATAAAATATAAGAATAGTAGGAATATTATAGGGTCCAAACTTTATTTGTGTAGAATTCCAATATATTGTCAACAATTGCTCAAAGAAAAAGAATATTAGCAACTGAGAAAACTACGCTTATAGCGAGCAATACCCAAGCAACTCGAATAACCACAAGATCGACCATCGTGGGACTAAACCTAAAGCGATAAACCGAGCACATGGATTGAGGTTGAGTGAATGTGTTGCTAGGATGATTTTTTTTTTTTTGAACAGAGAAGAATTGTATTCAAATTGAGTACAAGGGGTACTCCAACCCTTACAAGTTTAAGTTTCAGTAACAAATTTCAATCACCTTCTCCACATACTATTAGCACCACTAACTAAGTTATTCTTTGCTTTTCACCATTCTACAACAGGATAATGGATCATCTAACCATCTACTGAAAACTAATGTCTTAAACTCACAAAATTTAACTGAAAACCATGACCATAATCTTCCTTTAATTTCATCACATACCTTGTGCACTTGAACAGATGTATTGTTGAATGTTGCCTCATTTCTATAATTCCAAATGGTCCATATTATGCAGCTCCAAACTGTCGCACCTACTCTTTTAAGTTTGCCCCTCCCAAACAGCCTGCTGAAGCTAAGCAAATGTTCTTTTGGCGGCGCCTGCGCCGTTGCCGTGCACTTAATCTATTGGAATATCATTCTCCAAATCTGCTCCGCAAACTGGCATCCAAAAAAAGTGTGATGTATATTTTCTTCACATTCTCCACATAAAGCACAGATGTTATCATCAGGAGTGATCACATTTTTTGCTAAGAGATTGTCCTTGGTTGAGAGTCTTTGGAGAACCACTTTCCATATGATAGCCTGGATCCGTCTTGGCGCAAAACTGCTCCAAACAACCTTGAAAGCCTTGTGACTATGCTGTCCATTTGATGAGTTCAGCCCGTCTGTTTCAAAATAGTTAGCATATGCCACTTTTGTTGAGTAGATCCCATTTGGTGAGAGTTTCCATCTCCATATGTCTTCTTTGTCTTGGAGGATCTTCACCCTGTTAAGACATTCCATCAGCTCGTTAAAAGACGACTCCTCTCTCACCCTCAACTCACGACTCCACTTTAAGTCCCAAACCCACCCATTTGGACTCCAAAAACCACATTCACAGACCCGACTCTCTCTTTGCACACTAATCCTATAAAGGCGATTAAACCTATTTTTGAGACACTCTTCCTCTATCCAACACTCACCCCAGAAGGAAGTTCTCTCACCATTACCCACGCATTTGACAAAATCCCGACACATACCCTCTCCATTCGATCCCCTATATAGGTTACAAATGTCCGCCCACCACCCTGACTTTTTACTAACATTCCTTCTACTCCTATTCACTATTGTCCTACCCTCCCTGACTCCCCTCTCCAAAGACTCTATCCCCCCGTATTTAGACTTAACCACTCTAACCCATAGACTCGAAGGTTCATTTAAGAACCTCCAAATCCATTTCCCCAAAAGAGATTTGTTAAAACTGAAGATATCACGTATCCCCAAGCCCCCTTGTGATTTAGCCTTGCACATAGTGTTCCAACTCACCCAAGCAATCTTATTTTTATGTTCACTCCCTCCCCACAGAAAGTTTCTTTGAAGGCTAATGATTTCTTTTAAAGTTCTTTTTGGAAGACAATAAAAGGATAGACTATAAATCGGAACAGCTGAGAGAACTGATTGAACAAGAGTCATGCGACCCCCAAATGAGATGTTTTTGTCATTCCATTTCACTAACCTGCTCCTGATCCTGTCAACCAATTTTTTCCATGCCCCCGACAACCTGTGATTGACACCAACATTCAACCCGAGATATGCCATAGGCAATTGCGTCACCTCACACATCAAAATATCAGCTATGTCCTTCACCGTATTGTATCCCACATTCACTCCAACCAAGCTACATTTATTAAAGTTTACCCGAAGTCCAGATATAATTTCAAAATTTCTCAGAATGTACTTAATCGATCTCACACTCTCAACCTCCCCTGGGCAAACAAATATGGTGTCATCTGCATATTGGAGGTGAGAAATGGGTACCTTTTCGTGTCCAACCTTTGCAGTTTCCATAATACCAACCTCCACCGCTTTTGTGATCAAGAGATGTAGCCCTTCAGCAGCTATTAAGTAGAGGAATGGAGATAACGGATCACCTTGTCTAAGGCCTTTTTCTAATTTGAACTCCTTTGATGGGCTGCCATTAATTAGCACTGATGCAGATGCTGTTGTTATGCACTCTTTGATCCAACCTCTCCATCTATTGCCAAATTTCATACCCGCCATCATGTCTTCTAAGTAATGCCAATCAACAGAGTCATATGCCTTTTCAAAGTCAGCTTTGAAAACCACTCTACTCACCTTCTTCTTCTTCGCTTCGTCTATGACTTCATTCAAGATTACTATTCCGTCCAGAATATTTCTCCCCGATAAAAAGGCTGATTGTGTATCAGAAATCACATCATCGAGGACTTTGCTTAACCTTGCTGCCAATGTTTTAGAGATGATCTTATAAAGGCTTCCAACAAGTGAGATGGGACGAAAATCATTCAAAGATTGACTGCATTCTTTTTTTGGAATGAGAACTAAAAATGAGGGATTCATGCCTATGACAAATTTCCCATTCTGATGAAATTCTGCAAACATTCCCATTATTTCCGTCTTCAACAATTCCCAATGCTCTTTGAAAAATCCAAAGGAAAAACCATCTGGTCCAGGACTTTTGTTGGCCTCACAAGCCCACACCGCTTTCCTTACTTTGTCTTCAGTAAAACATGCCTCAAGAAATTCATTACTAAATTCATCAATTTGTTTGGTAAACATGTCTCTCGACAAAGCAGCTATGGGTCTTTGCGAGGAGCTGAAATGCTTTTTAAAATGCTGAAAAATCCCATCTTTCACTTCTTCTACATTGCGATCACGTCTCTACACGAGTTTGGGATGAATTAATGCGCTGCAGATGATTATACCTCTTTTACATAAGATATAAGGGTATGTTTGTTTTGGGACTAGCACGGATGGACGTAGGACTTTGCGATCACGTCTCTACACGAGTTTGGGATGTAACATCCGGATTTCACATCCCAAACTCAATCCACACCTAAAAATACCTATTAAACCTATTATTACTCTTTCCAACACAACACTCATAAAATACCTATTATACCTATAAAATCAATCATTATTACACTTTGATTTGATATAAAGTAACATCCTACCCTACTAAAATCCCAAAACAAACACACACTTTTACTATTTATCAAGGTTTTCACATCTCAGGATTTCAAAGTAACGACTTCCCACGACCTCCTTAATCCCAAAACAAACGTACCCTAAGGGTATGTTTGTTTTGGAACTAGCACGGATGGACGTAGGATTTTGCGATCACGTCTCTACACGAGTTTGGGATGTAATATCCGGATTTCACATCCTAAACTCAATCCACACCTAAAAATACCTATTAAACCTATTATTACTCTTTCCAACACAACACTCATAAAATACCTATTATACCTATTATTATACCTATAAAATCAATCATTATCACATTTTGATTTGACATAAAGTAACATCTTACCCTACTAAAATTCCAAAACAAACACACACTTTTACTATTTATCAAGATTTACACATCTCAGGATTTCAAAGTCATGACTTCCCACTACCCCTTAATCCCCAAACAATCGTATCCTAAGTGCCTTGGATAAATGAAGAAGTACTTTCAAATCACGCTAGGTAAGAAAGTCTACGTACCTAATTTGAGGAAGGCATTGCCGCAGACTGGCAGCAGGCTAGGTGACAAATACCTATTGGTTGCATACCTGCATGGTGGGCGAACATCATGCATCCAAGGCATGGTTGTGGATGTGCTCGTCTACTCACATTAAATATCCAGTTCATAGAAGATAGAAGAGCTACATTCCTTAATAATAAGTACAGTATATTAGCTCATAATAAAGGATCTGAAAAAATATTAAAGTCCAAGTGTCCATGCTGACTTGATAATTCTTTGTGTCTTTACCACATTTATTCGCATCTTCATCACTTATTCAGCATTAAAGGTTTCTCATGAACATTTAATCTCCAATCATCCATATTTATTTCGTAATGATTTCTCTCAACGACATTGTAATTGCATATTATAACAATCACAACCAACAAAATAATCAAGATTTAGAATTGTAGAATGACCAGTTCAATTTTTTTTTTTAAAGAAATTTTTGTATTGAACTTTACTCGATTAATATTAGGACAAAAAATTATAATAATCAAAATTAAAATGATTGTAACTGGTGTTGGTTGGGAATTTGTTTGTATTAGGTGTAGTTAGGGTTGATTATTAGTTGTTGGAAACCCATAATTAAGTTTAGGACATAGATCAACTCTCTGTCTCTCAAAATATATATATAATAGAAAAACATATCATCATAGTTAATATAAATATAGTGGTCTTCTCCGTACCTATCAAAATAGAAAAAAAAAAGGTTGTCTTTTTCTTCAATTACGTTCAAGCTTTCAATTATGTGTTGTTAGTTAATAATTAAAGTATGAAGTCTTGTATTGTGTATGAACTTACCATTCAAATTTAATTTATCCATGAAAATAGAATTAGGCAAAGTATTGTATAATTTTTTTTAATGTGAAACTTAATTCGAGAGTATTTCTTATTTTGTTAAAGAGTATTAGTTGTTTTACTATAAATTATTAGTTGTGAGGATATTAATTGTTTTATTAAAAAATATCAGTTGAAACATATTAGTTATTTTATTACAAAATATTAATTGTAAACAACTTCTCAACGATCTTGTTTATGCAATGTCTGTTTTCAAACTCAACATAAAAAGTAAAAGTACGCTTTTTAAAAAAAACCCACTTAAAATATGTTTTCAACAACTATTTTAAATGCTTATTACTACTTTTGATCAAGTAACAATTTTTAGCTTTTAACTTCTACTTAAACACTTCTACACATTCCCCAAGAAAATAATATTCAATACCCTTTTTAGAAGCACTTCTTTTACAAACACATTTTTCTTAATCATTTTTTAAAATCACTTAAGTTTAAAACATTCTTTATTTTTCATTTTACTACTAAAATTACTTAATATCATTTTTTCAATTTTACTAGAGATTGCAAACATACACGCAATATCAACTCTAAAATATAAATTCAATCCAAGCAGTGTTTAAATTTGAAAAATTCAATGGAGATCCTCCTATTCAAGTACGTGCAATTTAAATTCTCTATTTATATCAAATTTTCTTATTTCAGACTGATAAACAATTTTTTATTTAATTATTTATGTTTCATCACATTAGCAATTTGTCCCGTATTATTGGGCAATATGATCATTTCTGTACTGCCTGTATTTTAAAAAAAATGAAAATTTTAGAATCTAAATTGTGTTACTAGTGTGTGCATTTTTTTTTTCTTGAGGTCATTAATATATACATACAAAATAAATTTGTTTTTGCAAACAAATGACCATCTCGACAGGGTCAATATTCACATGGCATACTAAATAAAATGAAATAAATATAAAATATATACATCACTTTTGCAGTAAAAATCTGAATAGAGAGAGACTTTTAATGTATATATAGTGATGAAATACAACACGAAAATGACCCACTATAATGTCAAAATAGCAATGAGAGGCCTCATATGCTTCAAGAGAAGACTGCAATATCAAGGGCAAATATAAGAGCATATTTACATTGATTTCTAGTGGTAATATATAAGATGAAAGCTTCAAGGTAAGCCCGACTAGCTACAAACATGTATTTGTATCTATATGAAAGCTTCAAGGTAAGCCCGACTAGCTATAAAGATGTATTTGTATATATATCAAGGTTGTAGAAGTCGGAAATTGGTAAACTATCATTTTTTGGCCGTCTAGATGGCCGTCTAATTTTTATTTTTTTTAAATATAAAAATACAAAATTTGGGCTGCCTAGAGACCGCCTAGGACCGGCTAGAGGCCACCTAGAACTGCCTAGGACCGCCTAGACTCGAGAATTACCGATTTTGCAGAAATCGGATCGATAAGAGGTTGCCTAGCGCCTAGGCCGATTTCTGCATCACTGATCTATACATGTAAAGCCTTCCCACCTCTAGTGTCCAAAACTCGAGGCGTAAGCAGAAACTCTAGTGTTTCGTCTCAAGAAATCGTAGCCCACATCAATGGTGATTCTCTTGAACAAACTCGAACCCATCCTTGCCTTCACATAACAATGGCCGAGTATAAACGACATCCCTGCCTCGCTCGCCTTCATTAGCTCTTCCATCACATTTTTCTCAATTTTTTGGGTTTCGGAGACTAAAAAACTCACGTTCTTTCTTGCAACATCTGGAGCGCCATGAACCATCATGTTTAGTCCCCTCTGATCGAATAAACTCCATTATGCTAGAAATGAGGCACCGGGACATATTTGACACAGAACAATAAGGTTGTGTTTGCTTTAAAGGATACTTCTATCTATCCCCCCAAAACATGGGGTTCTGTAGGTAAGAGGGCGATACCTTGGACACGAACAATTCCTTAGTTCAGGACCTAAACTAAGCAGCCACTTGAGGGAAACTTTGTTCTGTACTTCAAACTCGTATCTTTTAACATGCCGTAGTGCCAGGTGAACATGATTGTGAGAAAGATGGAAGAAAGGGCAAGAGGAAGCCATGCACCTTCAATGAACCTGACCAGAGCAGCTGAGAAGTAGAGCTTTCGATTGAACCAAAGAAGAGGATGAAAGCAACAGCCAGAACAACACTTCTGTTCCAACATAACACAATGACAAGAGTCATAATTAAGGCATGCCGTCACCAACATAACGGTTATGACAGCAAGACCTGTTCCAGCAAACACAACATTATATGATGAATGAACAATTCCGATCTTGAATGAAAAGACGAAAAGAAATGTATTCAGGGTGATTTTTGTTCGTTTTAGGCTCGAATTTAACCGTGGCTTGGTTAAATGAATCTGGATCCTCTAAATTTCTATCCTGTGAATGACGATTCGTTTCTTTATTGTGCACTGTATTACTTGATGATGGAAAATGTCCCCATGATAATGGCTTAACTTCCTACCACTAATAGCTTTTCTGCATCATAAAGGCAGAAAAGAATTGAACATAAGTGCACCTCCAGCAGTTAGGCAAAATGGAGGATTCCTCCAAATTTCTATCTCCAACAAGCTGCTAAAATGGAGGTCTTGGACATTGGCGTGCATTGAGCGCCATGAATGGCGCTGTACGGCCTTAAGCGTCATTCCTCCACTATTTTTTTTTTAAATTTTATAATTATTACTCCCTCCGTCCCAGAGGTGTTTTCACCTCTGGGATGGCACAACTTTTAAGAAAAATAGAGTGTTGTGTAAAGTTATATTATTAAAATAATGAGATTAGTTGGATTGTAAGGATAAAGTTAAAGTAATAATTTTCATTTATAGGGTGTGAAAACAATTGTGGGACAGACGAAAAAGGAAAGTGTGAAAACAATTATGGGACGGAGGGAGTAATTAAATTCGGTAGTTTTGTAGATAGTTATTTTATTTTAAAAATAAGGGAAAATACACTTTTTTGTCCTATAAGTTTCGTTGACTTTGGTTTTCGTCCTTTTAAGTTTTGAATTTTGGTTTTCATCCTATAACTTACCAAATATTATGCTTTTCGTCCTCTTAAGTTTTAAATTTGGTTTTCGTCCTCTTAAATTTTGAATTTTGGTTTTAGTCCTCTTAAATTTTGAATTTTGGTTTTCGTTCTTTAACTTACCAAAAATTATGGTTTTTTCTCTTCAAATAATCTACAAGGCATGGATATTCAACAAATATATTAAAAGAGAACAATTTAATCCACCACGATTTTTCTGCTCCATCATTTACCCAACCATCGAAGGTGCTCTCCTCCTTATAATTCAGACTACAAATCAAGCATCCATCCAAGGCATCTAAATTAAAACTAAAATCACAAACTGTTCTAATGGGCAGTGGCAGCTGCAAATACCTTTAAGTCGTGAGATCGAGTGCAACTATGACATCATTCGATGGCCAGTACAATATGTCATCCAAGAAAGCACCATTCAATCCGATATAACTAGGAGGGTCTTTTGTCATTCTCCACGAACCCAATTTCAAACTTTAAACAAGGGTTTGCAGTTCGACTCTTCCACAAGCATCAATCCTCACAACCTTGTAGTCATCAGAATGGGAATCATATCCCAATCTATACCCATAACTGTGTGTGATCACATCATCGGGTTTGGACAACGTGTGGCATTCCTACGTTAATGGGTTGAGCACTATCCAATTCATTTCTCTATGGTTCTTAATAAATATGAGAATTAGACCATGGCAGGAGGCCCCAAAGACCAAATCCTCAACGGGTGGCATGTCACAGAGGCAAATCAAGTTTTTGGCATCAATCATTTGAGGGCCTTCGATATTGTGGAGGAATCGAGAGAGAAGCAATGCAGGGGAGCCCATGTTTGGTTTCAAATCAAGATTTATTATAGTTTTTTTTTTAACAGAAAAATTTCCATTTTTGTTGTTATTGAATGAAGGGTAAAAAAATTATCACATTTTTTTACAACTTGTGTATTGCTGTTGGTTTTAGTTTTTGTATATGCATATTTTTTTGCACGATCTGTACATGCACATTTTGTGCACGATCACTACATGCACATTTTGTATACGATCCGTACGAGCATATTTTGTGAATGATCAATATGTTCACTTTTCGTGATCGATCTGTACATGCACATTTATGAATAATCTATGTATGCACATTCAATATAAAATTTTTGAATGATCCATGTGTGCACATTTAAAGAACAGCCAGTCTGTTCAGTTGCACAATTCGCAGAAATTCAATTATAAGCTTAAGAAGATACAAAATATTCAGTAATACATTATAAAACTATTTTGAAATTATTTTTGTCTATCTCAAAACTCGTCTTTAATTGAAATTCTCTTTTAATATACATTTATTTTCTTAACTAAATTTTGTGAAGAAATTTAATTGTCAGTTTAGAGAGCAAATTAGAGGAGAGAAATTATGTGGGAAGCCATGAATGGAAACACTCTTGATTAAATTATGCCCAACATTAAACCACAAGAAACCATGCAAATGATATACCAGAAGTTGCTCTTTTCTCTTCAAATAATCTACAGGGCATGGATATTCAACAAGTATATTAAAAGAGAACAATTTAATCCACCACGATTTCTCTGCTCCATCATTTACCCAACCATCGAAGGTGCTCTCCTCCTTATAATTCAAACTACAAATCAAGCATCCATCTAAGGAATCTAAATTAAAACTAATCCACAAATTGCTCTAAAGGGAAGTGGCAGCTACAAATACCTTTCAATCGTTAGATCGAGTGCAACTATGGCATCACTTGATGGCCAGTACAATATGTCATCCAAGAAAGCACCATTCAATCGATATAACTAGGAGGGTCTTTTGCCATTCTCCACGAATCCAATTTCATACTTTAAACAAGGGTTTGTAGTTCGGCTCTTCCACCAGCATCAATCCTCACAACCTTGTAGTCATCAGATTGGGAATCATATCCCAATCCATACCTATAACTGTCTGTGATCACATCATCGGGTTTGGACAACGTGTGGCATTCCTACGTTAATGGGTTGAGCACTATCTATCCAATTCATTTTTCTACAGTTCTTAATAAATACAAGAATTAGACTATGGCAGGAGGCCTCAAAGACCAAATCCTCAATGGGTGGCATGTCAAGGAAGCAGATCAAGTTTTTGGCATCAATCATTTGAGGGCCATCGATAATGTGGAGGAGTCAAGAGAGAAGCAATGCAGGGGAGCCCATATTTGCTTTCAAATCAAGATTTATTATAGTTTTTTTTTTTTACAGAAAAATGTTCATTTTTGTTGTTATTGAATGAAGGATAAAAAAATTAACACATTTTTTTTACAACTTGTGTATTGGTGTTGGTTTTAGTTTTTGTATATGCATATTTTGTGCACGATCTGTACATGCACATTTTGTGCACACGGTCCCTACATGCACATTTTGTGTACGATCCGTACGAGCATATTTTGTGAATGGTCAATATTTGCACTTCTCGTGATCGATATGTACATGCACCTTTTGTGAATAATCTATGTATGCACATTCAATATAAAATTTGTGAATGATCCATGTGTGCACATTTAATGAACAGTCAGCCTGTTCAGTTGCACAATTCGCAGAAATTCAATTATAAGCTTGAGAAGATACAAAATATTCAGTAATACATTATAAAACTATTTTGAAATTATTTTTGTCTATCTCAACACTCATCTTTAATTGAAATTTTCTTTTAATATACATTTATTTTCTTAACTAAATTTTGTGAAGAAATCTAATTGTTAGTTTAGAGAGCAAATTAGAGGAGAGAAATTATGTGGGAAGCCATGAATGGAAACACTCTTGATTAAATTATGCCCAACATTAAACCACAAGACACCATGCAAATGATATACAAGAAGTTGCTCTTTTCTCTTCAAATAATCTACAGGGCATGGATATTCAACAAATATATTACAAGAGAACAATTTAATCCACCACGATTTCTTTGCTCCATCATTTACCCAACCATCGAAGGTGCTCTCCTCCTTATAATTCACACTACAAATCAAGCATCCATCTAAGGAATCTAAATTAAAACTAAAACCACAAATTGCTCTAATGGGCAGTGGCAGCTGCAAATACCTTTCAATCGTGAGATCGAGTGCAACTATGGCATCACTCGATGGCCAGTACAATATGTCATCCAAGAAAGCACCATTCAATCGATATAACAAGGAGGGTCTTTTGTCATTCTCCACAAACCCGATTTCAAACTTTAAACAAGGGTTTGCAGTTTGGCTCTTCCACCAGCATCAATCCTCACAACCTTGTAGTCATCAGATTGGGAATCATATCCCAATCCATACCCTTAATTGTGTGTGATCACATCATCGGGTTTGGACAGCGTGTGGCATTCCTACGTTAATGGGTTTAGCGCTATCTACCCAATTCATTTTTCTACAGTTCTTAATAAATTCAAGAATTAGACCATGGCAGGAGGCCCCAAAGACCAAATCCTCAACGGGTGGCATGTCACGGAGGCAGATTAAGTTTTTGGCATCAATCATTTGAGGGCCATCGATAATGTGGAGGAGTCGAGAAGAAGAACAATGCAGGGGAGCCCATGTTTGTTTTCAAATCAAGATTTATTATAGTTTTTTTTTTAATAGAAAAATGTCCATTTTTGTTGTTATTGAATGAAGGATAAAAAAATTATCATTTTTTTTTACAACTTTTGTATTGCTGTTGGTTTTAGTTTTTGTATATGCATATTTTGTGCAAGATCCGTACATGCACATTTTGTGCACGATCCCTACATACACATTTTGTGTACGATCCTACATGCACATTTTGTGTACGATCCGTACGAGCATATTTTGTGAATGATCAATATGTGCACTTCTCGTGATAGATCTGTACATGCACATTTTGTGAATAATCTATGTATTCACATTCATTGTGAAAATGCGTTATTAATTTACCATAGGTGATAAAATTATAATAAATGCGAAAATATTTTTGAAAAAAATATTATTACATTAAAAAAATGGTTATAAATTATATATTAGTGAAAATGTGATAATATTTTTAAATGAACACAAATCTTAATAAAAGAATAAAATTTCAGTGGTTGATCTAGTAATGTAAAGTTGAAACTAAAAAAAATAATATATAATGTATTTAAAAAAATAATTATGAAGTGTTATATAAATTAGGGGCCATCATAATTGGTAAGCCATGTGGGTCCCAGTGCCTAGAGCTGTTAAAATAAATAAGCTGCTCGTGAATTCGGGTTGGCTTGTCTTGTTAAGGCTAGATTCTACTCGACTCGATGTGTTAAACGAGCCGAGCTCAAAAAAATATTTGTTTGCTTAACAAACTCGACTCGGTAGGCTCGCGAGCTACTCTATAGGCTCGAAAATAGAAGTTATTTTATAAATATTATATAATTTAGAGTATAAAATAATAATATTTTACATAGTAATACAATTCATATTCTCAAATCACTCATACTGATAAATTGATGATAATTTTATCTTTATTACTATTAAAATAAACGAGCTGACTGTGAACTCGGCTCGGCTCGTTAGAGTTCGACTCGACTTGATGTGTTAAACGAGTCGAGTCGAGCTTAAAAAAATACTCATTTGCTTAACGAGCTCGGCTCAACTCAATTCGATAAGCTTAATGAGCCGAACCCTGCACTACTCTGGCTCGTATAACAGCTCTGACTATAGGTCCTGAGCGCTTAATATTGAGGTTTTCAATGCAAGATGGTCAGCATGTCAGACTCAAACCACAATATCAGAAAATCGTAACTGTTTTTCAGGATTTCAATGCAAACGTGGCAGATATTCACACGTTTTTACTTAAAAACATCACTCTAAAAAGTACTCCATCTATCCACAAAAATTGGTCTACCTTAGCAACGCACGGTTATTATGAAAAAGTTGATATTGATGTGTAAAAGTAAGTGTATTGGTATAAAAAAAGTATTTAATTATTAAAAAAAAAATTAATGTGATGTGTAAAAGTGAGTATATGTGTATTAAAAAATAAAAAGACGCCGCTTACCCCAGTGGTCAGACCATCCTCATGAATCAGAAACTTATTAGGGCAACCATTGCCTTCTTATCTCACACTTTCATATATAATGATTGTAATTTTTCCATTTTAAGTAAATGGACAATTTATTGTGGACGACCATTTAAGGCAATGTGTCAATATAGACCATTTATCGTGGACGGATGAAGTACTATATTTTTTAAAATAAAAATAAAACCTTAATTTGGAGTACAATTTAATATTTACTTTGGTTGATAAGAAATATTTTACTTATAAAAATTGGTAACATGTATATGGTACATTCAATCCTAATCAAAGTTTGGAAGGAGAAGTTTTAGGTATACTCAAGATATACTTCAACTTTAGAAAATTTGGAGTACAACGCTTTCAAATAAAATGTACGTATTACTTCGAATAGTGCTCGATTATAATCATACGTGGAAAGTATTTATTTCTGATTTTGGCTATGTAAAATTGAAAATCATAACTTCAAGCTCATTCATATTACTAGTAATTCTCCTGTGCGATGTACAAATTCATAATTATAAATTTTAGTTATAAAATTATAATAGATATTTAAATTAAATTAATTATAAATTTTGATTAGGATTGAATATATTGTATACATATTACCAATTCTTTTAAATAAAATATTTCTTACGAACCAAAGTAAATATAAACTAAATTATTTTATCAATTTTACCTATTAATTTTATTAATATTTTTTACCATTAATATTCTTCTTTAATATAAAACAATTATATTGTATAATGAGTGTATTGAAATATTTAATCAATCATATAACTTTTAATTATGCACTAAAATTAATAAAAAATAATTTTTTTGTAACTTACATGACTTAAGTAACAGTATTTAAACTTCCATTGTATAATTAAAGGCAATAAATAACTACTTTTAAAATAACAAAATATATATATATATTTATAATTTAAATTTTATTTTTATATGTGCAATATATATGTTAGATTAAATATCTTAAAGGTAAAATAATTTGATATATAGTGTGTTGAAAATAAATTAAAATAGAATTTTAAATAAAATTTGAAGAGTAGGTCTGTTGTGCACCAGTTACATCGTGCAACTCAAGTTCATTTTTAAAAAGTTGCACAATTTATTACTGAAAAATTACACAAATTATTACTGAAAAGTTACACCATTAAAGATACAATTTCCAGTAATAACATGTGTAACTTTTCAATAGTAATTTATGTAACTTTTTAAAAATGAACTTGAGTTGCACGATGTAACCGGTGCATACAAGACTAAACAAAAATTGAAAAGCATAAAGTTAAAAATAATATTTTTTTGATAAAATTAACTCAGTCTCTTTAGTGGAGAGTGAGCATTGCTATTGCACCACAAAATAAGTGTACTAGACTTGCACTGAAAAATACTTGAACAAAATCTACTAATTCCAGTTCATTGAACCGAAAACTTGTACAAATGCCGCACTATAATGTCCAAAATGTTTGCAAGTTGATAGAAAACAATATTAACCTTGATCAGAGATGGTAAAATGAAACTTACGATAGTTATCCCGCCTGATCCACTTCGTTTGAGTCAGTTCCAACCCACTCCATTCTGAAAATGGGCAGTCCTGCCCTGTTTATGGGGCAAGACAGACATGAATTTATATTTTTACTGTTCTGTCCCGACCATCCTGCCCCATATTATATATTCCACAAAAATATAATATTTTATAATATATAAAATACATTCTACATACAATATTTCATAATATATAAAATGAATTTAATATATAATATTCTATAATATATTATTTATTTATTGTAACTCTAATAAAAAATAAATCAAAAATTATTTTTGTTGAATATGATTTGATATATTTGGTGCCATCATTTTATAATTTATACTAATATAATTTATTTATCTAAATTATATATATACATGTAAAAATATTATATTTAGTAGGTTAATTCTATAAAAATACACCACCTTTTATTCAACTTTCAATTTAATCCCGAACTTTACAATTATAATTAAAAAGCACAACCTTTTAAAAAATTTCAATCCGATACATATTTTTCATCTCCGACTGGCAATTAATGATGTATCTTGCCAGAGTGAGTAAAAGTTTATCATACTAGCATGCATGCATAAAATTTAGAAATTCAAACCTCCAGTATTGAAATTTTTCAAAATTTGGTATGATTCTGGGCAATTTTTCTAGGGTATTTGAGTGTTTTTTCAAGTGTTTCGTGAATCTAATATTGAACATATAAGAACATTTTTCTCTTTTACAGCCAGAAAATATTTATAAATAAAAAGTATTGTTATTTTATATATATGAATATGATATATGGTGTGTAAATTAAGAAAATAAAATATAATTAAATGTGTGTACGTCAGTGTAGTAAACTTTCACGCACTCCGATAAGACACGTTAACGGTCGTTGACCGAAAATATAAAAATATGTATCGAATTGAAATTTCTTAAAAGGTCGGGCTTTTTAATAATAATCGTGAAGTTCAGGATTAAATTGAAAGTTGAGTAAAAAGTGGTGCATTTTTATATAATTAACCCTATTTAGTATTACAATAGTGCAAGGATAAGGCGGGACATATCTGCCCCACAATGGGGCAGGCATGGGCAGGACAAAGGGGCGGGACAAAGGCGCAGAGCAAGAATGAGTATTTAGATACCCGTCCTGCCCTAATCTTGACGAACTCAGTAAAATACTCCCTCCGTCCCAGGGGTATTTGCACCCCTGGGATGACACACAATTATTTTTTAAATAAAATAGTGGTTTATGAGTAAATGTGTGGAAAATTTTGTGAGTATGCACGCAAATCGATATTTCCCTTTTAATTAGTGTGCAAATTGGTCTGGGACGGAGGGAGTATAACTTATGAAATAGCATCACCGATCATCATTAATTAACACGTGACGTATTAAATGCAACGGAAACATCTACATGGATTTAAATAATCCAGAAAGACCAATGCTCGCGAGATATCACCAGTCTTAAATTTGGCCACGTTTAGGAGCAAAGGGTTATCCATATGTTCTTCAAACACCTCAAATAAACTCTCATGGTATATACAAGTATAAACTTTCAAAATCAGGCCAGAACAAGGGAGTTGGAAAGAATATTACCAATAAAGCAAGGTTCACAAGCGCACATGTGCTTCTGCTATGAGCCCGTCACATGTCCCTCTCGAGCAGTGTTGGTTACACGAAGAACAGCTTGAGCACTTAGTGGAGAAAGCTTTGATTGGCAGAAATCTTCCCATGATAAACTGGCTTCATTGGATACAATGGTAGAATCTTGGACATTAGATTTTTCGTATGCAGATTGTAACTCCAGCAGCAGAGCACGGGCTGCATCACGGGACTCAGGGAGACGGTCACTGAGTTGGGATACACCTATTTCGATCAGTTTGTCTATGCCAAATGTTTTGATTCCATCGATTCCCTGCAAAAGGTACCAAATAGAGATAATTCAGATGCCACAACAGGACATTCGAACATTGCTCGATAAAAGATGGAAAAATGAGCAAAGGATATTCGTTTTTTTAATCCTATATGTTATTCCTATTTTGGTTTTAGTCCTGCCAACTATTATGAATTGAAAATAATATTGTAACTATCAATTTTTCGCCTTTTTGATCTGGTGACCGGCTGAGGAGGTGAAATATGAAATTAACCAATCAAATTCTGTCACGTCAGTTTCAACTGATGTTTCACCTTCTATAGCACCAGACCAAAAAGTCAAATTGAAAATTACATGACTATTTTCAATTTGTGAAAGTAGACAGGACTAGAATGTAGAATCCTAATAAGGATAATTTACACAAGAAAACTATTTTTTCAGAGAACAAATTTAAGCAAACTGGAATTATCAGGACAGCAATAGTCAGGGACAATCACAAAAATTATTAATAAAATGCAAATAAAGACCCAGCACTAGACCATGTCTAAGAGTTCTTACCAGCCGTGGCACACTTCGAGAAATACATAAAGAAGCCTTTGCTCGAATTCGAGGATTCTTGTTCTTAACATAAGGTTGCAACTTGGGCAACAATAGATGAGGAGAAACCCAGCTAGTCAGGGCAATCAATGCACTTTCAGCTGCCTCGCATACAAATCTCTTATCTTGTGAAGATTTGAGAAGAAGTTGAACAAGCTAAACAAGGAATACAAGAAATTATAGTTGAAACATAAACATATAAAGTGAATATTATATTTGAATCTGGAAAAGTTAATAACAAAGCACATGGAGAGTAATGACAGTATTAAGTTCCAAGAGAATACATTACCATTGGATCCAATGAGTCAATGATTTCATCATTATATGATTTGAAAAGGTCAGCAGTGGTCATGATTGCAGTTTTACAAACAGCACTTCTTGGATTTTTTAATGATTTCACAGTTAAGGAGATCACATCGTCTCTGGTAAAGGTCAGGGAGTCATAAGATACAGAAGCCACAAAATGCAGCTTAAACAGGGGATCACATTTTTCTATCAAAAGAACAGTACACAGTCTGGTACTTACAACATGCTAATAACTGCATCCTTGTGAAATATCGACATTCTACGAACATTGTTGAGTGCATCACACACAGAAACCCAGTCTTTGGAGCCTAGTCCTGATAGGAGTTTCTGGAAATTCACATTAATTTCAGGATTTGGATAAAATGTGTGTAAATTTTATGAACTAAGAAGGTGCACAGAGAATGTTCTCACCTTCAGGCAATCCTCTACATCTTCTACATCCTTCAAATCCTCAGATTCAGTGTACTCTACTTCTGTATTTGCCAATAGAGATTCGGAATTTTCTGTTGTTTCGTCTGCTTTAATGGGAGCAACAACAAGTGATGTCATTCCTTTCTTTTGCTTTTCTTCAGTGTTTTCATCCATGCTTTCAACCTGAGGCTTTATGCAGTTTCCATTACTAAGGCTTCCATTCATCTTAGGAGACTCAGGTACTTTGTTATCTCTGAGAGCTACCTCTGACATTTTGGAAACCTAAGGCAAGAATGATAAGAAATTTCAGGCTTTTTCTTATTTTTACTTTTAATTTTGTTTGATGATATGTCAATATGCAAGCAAGGCAAAGTGTAGATGAGATTTATTTAATGTAGCCAATAGTAATTCCTATCAAGGACCATTATATGCCAAGAATAGCAAATTTTACTTCAATATACAGGGTAGTATACAAGATTGGACCCAGCAAAAGTGTAAACCAGTTATGGCAAAACGGCTGAAAATTGAAAAAGAAAGAATTAACTTTTCCAGGCCACATGCCAACCAATCCATGGATCAATCAGAAAAAATATTTATACCAACATAATGATATGGAAGCACCATCCACATGTAAAAAAAGCTCTGCTCCATAGAGTTCATTAAATAAATCACTTTCTCTTCTGGGATATTTTCTGCAATAATTCTTTTCCAGAAGTACATGAAAATTAAAACGTCAAAAATTACTTAGGAAATCCAAATAGCCAAATGTGATAAATTGCAAGGTCTCTTAGGACAATAATTTCGAGCTGCAATACTTAAATAAGTTTTTCACAAAAAGATGAAAAATCTAAATCACATTCCTCAATTTCTTGGTCTATCTATCTAAACAATAGCATGATCATCACCAGAAATTAAGTAGATATAGCAGAATCTAATGCAAATATATAATGAATGGAAGCTGTTTCTTAAAATTCAAGTGGCAGACTTAAAGGGCACATGCATCAAGTCATCCAGCATTCTACAAATCATTTTGAACAGAAACCAGTTTCAGGGAAGAAATTCAAATGACTTATTAGTTATTTCTCGACATACTAATGTACTTCTAAGGTTTTCCAATATATACAAGTGAACCAGCAACTAGGTTATTCACCAACTTCCAATTGGTAACTAATCATCATTTTGAGAATGCAGCAAATGCACTAGATCAGGCAAAGCTCAGACCATGGAAGCATGACATTCGAGTGAAAGGGCATTTTACCTCACTATCAAAAACCTACTGCAAAATCAAGATTCACACCCAGCTTTCCGCTAACTCACAGAACAAATTGAGTTGTTCTATTAGATAGACATCATACCACAACAGATCAATAAAATTTGTAGATCACTCAATTTGAACTTCAAAACACGCAAACCACTAATTAATGCCAGGGTAACCAATTTATTAGTGAAAATTGATGGCATTAGCAACCCACCATTCTAATTAGAATTTAGCACTGAAGATTCCAAACATTAAAAAAAAAAAAAAAAAACAAGAACAACAGCAGAAATGCAGCAGATACCAAACAGATTACGAGCACAAATGCACTGAGATCTCACTTATCTACAATCATCAACCTCAAACCTTCCCTCTCAATCTATTCCTAAGCAGATTCAGAGCGGTATGCCACGCTTAATTAAAACTTCGGATGCGTAGACTCAGAGAATTACTGTGAGAAAAGTAATAGTAGAAAATGAGCGCTGGAACAGCAGGGAAATGGTGAAAAAATTTATTGCAGACCTTCCCAGAATGCGTCAATCTGAGCAGCACTCTCTCTCTCTCTCTCTCTCTGCGTATAGATACGCAAGTATAACTATAAAATGAAGGCATTTATACTTGTTTTTTGGTAACCGGCCAAAGAGGGCAGAGTAGAAAGAGACGGCTAGTTTTGCTGCCCGAACCTAGGCGGGGTAAATATCAGCACATGACCTGACCGCCCACCAGATAATAAAATGACGGAATTGCCCCTAGAATCTCTCCCAAGTCCCAACTGTCAAACTTACCACCATTGCCACAAGTTGCTTATATGATACTCCCGCCGTCCCAACATTTTCTTTATAGGTGGAGTTTCACGTATATTAAAAAAAAGTGAAGTATGTGAGTATGAAGTTAAATAATAAAATATAAAAAATGTACTTTATTGACTTTTGTGAGTGTGAGTTATTTTCTTTTTTGGGGTGTGAAAAAAGAGTTGGGACATCCATATAAGGAAAGTGTGAAATTTATCTTGGGACAGAGGGAGTATTAAAATAAGAGCAACACTTGTGTACAAATTTCTACCGTAAAAATATTCATTTTTTAAAAATTTGCGGATCTAAACCGGGTCGAGTCAAATTTGGATATTTTTTTCCAAAATTCGCGCAACTTGTAGTTCCAGGTTTTTTTGCTCCCAGGTATGTTACAATTTGGGCAAAGACGTGTTACAATTAGGCAAAATCTATGTTACTAATTCTTAAAAAATTAATTTTTTATACTCTTCAAGTAACTATAAAGAAAATATGTATTTCTGCAAGTATAAATATGTGTTACTTAATTTATTTTTTTATTCTCTTTATTGATTTATGTTAATAATATATTTTTTCGCTCCCAGGTATGTTACAATTTGGGCAAAGATGTGTTACAATTAGGCAAAATATGTGTTACTAATTCTTAAAAAAATATTTTTTTATACTTTTCAAGTAACTATAAGAAGATCTGTACTTCTGCAAGTATAAATATGTGTTACTTAATTTATTTTTTATTTTCCTTATTGATTTATGTTAATAATATGTTATTTATGTACTTAATACATTATTTAATACCTTATATATGTTATATAAAATATAATATATATTTTTATAAGGATAAATAAATGTTTGTGCATACAGTAACACACATTTACTCTAATTGTAACACACATTTGCAGTAACACACATTTACTCTAATTGTAACATACATTTGCAGTAACACACATGTACTCTAATTGTAACACACATTTACTCTAGATGTAACACACATTTGCAGTAACACAAATTTACTCCAAGTGTAACATAAATTTGCAGCAATGCATATTTACTCTAATTGTAACACATATTTGTTCCTCAATTTATGTTATTATATGAGCATATATGTGTTATTATAGGATAAAATGTATTTTTATTAAGAATAAATATGTGTTACACATGCAATGTAACATATACATGTGTTACATTGCATGAAAAATATTTATTTCTACAAAAATAAATGAATATGTGTAGAAAACAACATTTAATCTGATTGTAACACACGTTTTGCCTTAAAGTAACATACATTTGTCCCAATTGTAACATACCTGAGAGCGAAAATCACAAGCTAAGCGAATTTTGGAAAAAAATACTCAAATTCGACCCGACCCGGTTTAGACCCGCGAATTTTCAAAAATGGATATTTCTACGGATCTTAGATCCGTTGAAATTTGTATATAAGTGTTTGTCTTAAAATAATAATTTTATAAAATAATATATTTAATATTAATAAAGAAATTATTTATGATTTTTTAAAAGATAACTAATTATAATATTTTTTAAAATAACAATTATAATAACTTTTTTTACCACCGAACTATATAACATAAATATTTTATTTTTATTATAAATTAGAATCTCAATTATTATAAGAAAAAGATCATTTGAAAGTGCAATTTAAAATCATAAGTCATCCACAATTGACATTGATATTATGTTCTAAATCTAAAGCTCTCAATAATACAGGTTTATACTTTGCTTATATCGAGTATTATTACTTTATTTTACAATACTCCCTCTCATTCAAATAATTATTGCTGTTGCTTTCTTGTATTAAATTTTAAAAAAAAATTATAAACTTTTACTTTCACTAATTCGCTAAATATATCCTACAAATACGAATAGACAGGGAAGAAGATTGTAAAATATATTCTTATTTTTCATTTGAAAAATGCTGTAGTAGATACAAATAAATGGAGTATATCATCATTAAAATATTTTATTTCAGATAGTAAAATTACAAAAAATATGAGTATGTATTCTAAAATAAGATTTAAGTCTAAAGACAATAAACATTTTGAATCGAAATGAGTATTAATCTAAATTTTCCAACGTTTAAATTCTTGAACTTTTTAACAGTAAGTAATTAATCATTCAAGATATGTTTGGTTTGTAAAATAAAAGTATCTGTCCGTAAAAAATATGCATATTTTTTACGGATAGATAATTTTATCTTACGAACCAAACATACCCTGAATGCATAAGTATTTGATATACTAATATTGAGTTTATGTTAATGATGTGTTGATAAGTGACCAAAATTCACTGATAATTTCACAGGAACGGTTCAATCGTATGTGTACATTTTTTTAGGAGTAAGGTGAATTCTAAAGTTTAAAATGTTATGTGTAAAATATTTAGGAAAAAAAAATAAATATATATATATATATATCGTGTCAGATTATCTATTTGTGCAACCAGTATTATTGTTAAATAAAAAAAAATTGTGATAAGGTGTATTCATTTTCAAGTTTTGCTTTAAATGCTATATATATATATATATATATATATATATATATATATATAATAAGACTGTGGTACATTAAATGTATCATATAACTTAATTAATAAATAATATTTTTTCTTATAATTATTTACATTAAATAAATTCAAGGATTCAGATAATATATTTAAGGCATATAAGTCTTGCTTATATAAATAATGATTATACTTCTTACTTCCAAATTTATTATGTGGAAAGTGTGGAGATGTTCTGACTTGTGAACTCTCATATAAATAAGTGATAATTAAAAAAATAAAAACTAAAACGTTATAAATATAATTATTTATAAAAGAGAATAAACACAATCAAATTCATCCGCTTTAAAAAAAAAAAAAGGCAAGCTGAATTTGTAGGAATATATATGTTGATAGAATTTCTTAATCGGTGTTTGTTTATGTGGCTCTTTATAAAGGATTAATTCTACCAAACAATAATCTTGTGATTTTATGTTATTGGGGAGGGAGAGAGTTTAGAGAGAGAAATATTGCAGTAGTAATTATATTAATTGTGTGAGAATTGTGTGAATAGTACAAGAGAGGTCTTATTTATAGGTGTGTGAGTGTGAGACGGCACCTTACGAGCCTATATGGCTTCCGGTGTTGACGAGGGTTCCTTACCCTCGTCTTGGTCTCCCACATTGCTTCCTATGTTGCGCCTCGTCCTACTACAATGCCTTAGACTAGATGGGCATCATTAAAAATCTCGCCGTAAACCACCCTTGTGGATAAACCGGACGGAGGGAAAAAGAGCGCCCCATCGGGGTCCTATTGACTAACAGGCGAGCTCATTAGCGAGCTTGGAGGTGGGCTTCAGTGGTCTGGGCGAGCTCCGATGCCTTGCGCGGCTCATGAGCGTTGTGCGATGATGGACCTCGGCGAGGTCCCTGTGGGGATAAGGGCGAGCTCGTCTAGGCGAGCTGCGTGGGTGAGTTGCCCCCAAGTGGGCGAGCTCTACACTTCCACGGATCTGGGTGAGTCCCGGCGACCTGCCAAACCTTTTAATTATCCACACGTCAATGGTGTTAGTTCGTCAGATCAACATTTGCCCCCCAGCTCGCATGCACCATGACCTCGTCAAATGTGCAAGCGAGCTGGAAAACTCAAAACTCGGCGAACTACCTATGGGTGATTGTCGGGCTAGCAGGCGAACTCGGCTGAGGCGGTCGCTTCTGTCCGATGTGGTGCGGGAATCCAGGAGTCATGCACGCCTTTTGAGGCCTCGGTTCCCGCCCACCATCATGTCAACTTTCAAATTTCTTGCAAACAGGTCCCTGTACTTCGTGAATATCGCACCTCGCCCCGACGTCTATAAATAGGGGGAAGTGGATTCATTTCCTCACTTTCTGCATTTCGAATTCTCAGAGCTTTCCCGGCGACCGATTTTTCTTGTGCTCGATGGATTTTCGAAGGCTCTTCAAGGTAGGATTCGATCTTTCTTCCCTTTTCTTCTGTCTTTTACTAGATTTTTCTTTTGTTTCTTCGGGATCATTGAATTTTGGACCGAGAACCTCTTGGACTACTTTAACTTCGGACCATTGGATTTTGGACTAAGAGACCTTTGAACTTCTGGGACTATGTCGACACATTCCTCGAGCAGGACTCTTTCTGACCGGAACCCTGATAAACGGCCTATAATAGAGGAGGAGCCACCTCGGGTTTCAATTGTGGAAATCGGCTCTAGCTCCGAGGTGACCTCGGCAGCTCGCCAGGTCTCCGGCGAGCTGCGTAGCGAGCTGCCTAGCGAGCTACGTCCCGATCCGGAGGAAGGAGCCTCCAGTTCCGTATACCGCGAGGTATGGGAGGAAGGCGGTGAGGTCGCTCAAGAGGAAAGAGTTGCCAGTGGCAACGAAGGACCCGAGGAGGTTGATGAGGGCAATACCGAGGTCGGCGAGGAGGGTGGCGACCTGGAGGAAGTTACGCTCGAATGGTTCCGCCGTATCGGTTTCTCGGAACCCCAGCTGGTTGAGTACCAGGTTCCCACCCAGGTGGTTCATCCATTCGATTGGAATGAGTATGTCGCCGAGTACGCGGCGAGCTTCCCCTGTCCGAGTCGGATACCTCCCATCGTCCCCGCCGACCTGGAGGAAGTTGCCCCGTCTGAGTACAAAGCTGGCGAGGTGATGAGCCTTATTGATGAATGCGACCTGTCCATCATACGCAGGGAATATCGCATCCCGCTCGACATCTTTATGCACGCCTCAATGAAGGATGAGCGAGCCGACGCGCCTCCTGAGGGGATGACCGCCTTGAATGTTGATGTTCTAAGGGCCGGGCTTACATTGCCACTGCACCCGATCATCGGCCAATATCTTGCCGACAATAACCTGGCCATCACCCAGCTCACTCCAAATGCGTGGGGCAACCTTCTCGCCACCCTGTCTGTTTTTGGGCTGGAGGGCTATGAAAATGCGACGACCTCGGCGGACCTGGGCGAGCTCTTCGCCGTGACCAAGCGGGCGCAAGATGGCGCGGGGTATTACTATCTGAAAGCTCGCCCGGGGGAGAAATTTCTCGGGGACTTGCCAAATAAAGTCTGTAACTGGAAGAAGTGGTTTTTCTTCATAGGTGGAGATTGGCGAGCCTCCAGCACGTACCACGGACGAGGTGGCCGTATTCCCACTCCGGAGGGATACGGGGAAGCCAGCAGTAGGTTGCCTATTTCGGTGTGTGTGGGTCGAATTGGATATACTAATTCTAATTTTCTTTCTTTTTGCAGTTTCGAAACGCCACAAATCCAGCAGAGGCAGGCCTAAGGTATCGGCCCAGTTCGACGTGGTGCGCGCAATCTACTGTTTGAGAAGCGAGAAGGATAGGCAGGTCGCCCACCTGTGCGCGCACCATTGCCTGCGGCTCGCCGGGCTCCTTACACTGCCGCACCACCTCGATATTCAAGGTCCCGAGCTCCCAGGTTTAACTCCTTGAAGCTCGCCTATGGGGGGGTAGCTCGCCCATTATGCTGACATTCATAGTTTTTTGTGCAGGTGGTAGCTTCATCGCCATCCCGATCGCCGAGGTCCCCGAGGCCTATCAGATCGTCAAGGAACGTTTCGAGATGGGCCCACCTCGCCCCAACAGACTTACCCCACCGTCCGTGCTCGCGCTGGAGGCGAGTAAGGAGGCAGAGCTCGCCTCCAAGAAGGGCGAGGCAGGGGGGTCGGGAGCCCAAAGGGAGAAAGCCAAGGCTCCAGAGGTTGCTCGGACCGGCCGAGGTGGGGGGCGAGCTGTCGCACCCTCCGAGCTAGGTCGAGGAAAGAAGGGGTCCCAAAGGGGGGACGGATCCCGAGCCAGCGAGGAGGATCCCCTAGCTCGCAAAATGACTAGGTACACGGGCCTAGTCGACGAGGACTTCGATCGAGTAGAGAGGACCTCGGCGAGGTCCGGGCACGGGGGATCCACTCAATCGGCTGCCCCGCTCGCGGCCACGCATATTCGGAGCTCGCCACCCTCGTCGTCTCCATTCGGGGTGCAAACCAATGACGACACGATCCTTGGTTGGGACCCCGACCGAGCTCAGTAAGTAGTTTGCCCAACCGACTCAGGTTGCTCATTTTTTTTCTATTTTTCTAACATTTCTATCTGTTTTGGTCTCGCAGTTATGCCCCGATTGCCTTCCCAAACCACCACGAGTCCCTGTATGCGTTCGAGCGATCCCGCTCCCTCACGTCGATGCGAAGCCTCCCTCCGGGCGTAGCTCGGAATGCTGTGGGTGAGATGCCCAGGCATTGGACGACTCTGTCGGTGGCTAACATTAATAGTCAGGATCTGAAGGAGAACCTCCTCCTCTCGGCTCATCATGCGAGTAGATTGGTGCTCGCCAATCAGAAAGCTCTCGAGCAGCTCGCCGAGTTGGAGGCAGGTCGCTCCGACAGGAATAGAATGATGTTGGCGCTGGCGGACACCGCTGACAAGGCGAAGAGGCAAGCGCAGCTCGCCGAGGAGAGGGCTGAGGCATCGTTGGCCGCCGAGCGGAGTGCCCTTCAGCAGCTCGAGGATGTTCAACGCCGGCTCGCCAAGCTCGAGCAGGAGGCGGAAGCGAGGATAAAGGCCAAGGAAGAGGAGCTCGCTGCCCAGCTCGCCCGGGAGGTCGGCAGTCATGGGATTACGAAGAAGGACCTCGCACTGCAGCGGGGTTTAGTGAAGAGCCCTAACGCTGAGTGCGAGAGGTTAAGGGGCGAGCTGGAGGCGAAGGCTAATGAGGTTGCCGAGCTGCGGAACGTTGCCTCTTCCTCGCCGGATCTGGCGGCTGTGAAGGCCGAGGCCTCGGACAAAGGATGCGTCCAATGCTACGCCGAGGTCTTGCGGACCCTCTGGTGGGCTCGGGCCCATAAGGATGACGAGGTCGAGGCCGTGGTGGGCGACTTCAAGGCCTGCCTGGACCGGGTTCCCTTTCCTGACGGTGCCGAGCTGGACATCGGCGACCTCCCCGAGCTCGGCATCCCCCTCGACTTTGTGCCGGCACGATTCCACATTATCAAAACAGTCGAAGTGCCAGAGCTGAATATTGGCGAGAAGGAGCAGGTCCCCCCACTGTCGAGCAATTGCAGTAGGATTGTGGGGACGCCATGCTGAACCTGGGCGAGTTCGATGCCAGCGGGCTAACTGGTAATATCACCACTGAGGCCGAGCTCGCCATTCCCATTACCCAGATCGCTCTTGCCCCTACTGAGGTCGCTGCTGATGCCCCTGCTGCCCCCACTGCTTCTGAGATTTAGGCTTTTTCTCTCGCTTTCTAGGATAGCTTTTTTATTTTTCAACTTGTAGTAGGTCGCCAGGCTCTATAGCTCGCCTAGAAGGAGCTCTATTTTTGTAGTCTTGATTTTTGTTTTAAGTAGATCTAGCTCGCCGGGCACGTGCAGCTCGCCCAGAAGGAAATTTTTGCAGTTCAAAGATGGCCAGCTGGTCGGCCTTTGTGGCCAGCACTGCTACTCATACTTAGGATTTTTTCAAGTATATTTTTTACTTGAAAATTTCTTAAGTATCTTTTGAATATAAGTCGAGCATTTTTTGTCCAACTCTTTTCATTTACGTCTTTGCGCTTTTTACGTCATAATTTTTTTTTAAATAGCTCGTTCTTGTTTATTTTCCTGGTACATAATTGTTCGTCTTATTCTACTTTGAGAAGCGAATCGTTCGTTTTATGTCACTTACGACTACGAATTGTACCTCTGTTTTGAGAGTGCGTATTCTTCGTCTTACGCCACTTAGGGCCGCGAATCGTTCGTCTTAGACCACTTAGGGCTGCGAACTGCACTTCGATTGATTCACGTTGGGCCATTGGGTTTCATGAACCTTGCCTTAGACGTTTTTTTGTCTTTTTCGTGAATTTTTCTAACTTGTGGCAGTAGGTGCTTAGCAACCCTTTAAGAAGGGTACCTTCGCGACCTTGGGTACTTTGGCCTTTGCCTTCGAGCTATTTAATTACAACGCTTGGGACCTTGGTCCTTGCGCATTGCGGATTTTTGAGCATGTGGGCGAGCTGGACTTGGCGAGCTCCTAGGAGCAGTGGGCGACCTGGTGCAGCTCGCCTGGTTGGAGGGCTGCACAGGTCCAAACACTTGGGAATTTTTCTGAATTTCTCTGACTTTGTAAATTTTCTGACTTTTTATAGCAACGTAATTTACATCGGTTGCCATCGATATTTCTGATGCAACCTTCGACTAGTCTATTACAGGATTCTAGTCTATTGGTAGAACTTGTTTAGATGTGTCGGGCTCCAGGTGTATGACGAAGCTTTGCCTTCTGCGTCTTCTAGATCATAGGTACCGTTTGGCCAGGTTGCGGTGACCCGGAATGGTCCTTCCCAGTTTGAACCGAATACACCTGGTGGGGCCATCAATTTCTTTTTTAACACCAGGTCTCCGACCTTGAATTTTCGGTCTCGGACCTGAGAGTTGTAATATTTTTCCGATCTACGCTTGTAGGTTGCATTTTTCATTTCTGACGAAGCTCTGGTCTCCTCGATCAGATCCTTCTCTACTGCCAGGGCTTCATCATTCTTTTCTTCATCATACCCCACCACCTTCCAAGTCTTGTTCTGGACTTCGACCGGGACTACGGCTTCAGTCCCGAAGGCTAGGGCAAACGGGGTCTCCCCGGTGCTGGCCCTATAGGAAGTTCTATAAGACCACAGGACCTCCGGGAGTTCGTCTGCCCAGCTCCCTTTCTTTTCTTCGAGGCGGAGCTTCAATATGTGTTTCAGGATCTTGTTCACCGTCGCGACCTGGCCGTTCGACTGGGGATGATATGGAGTTGAGTAGTGCTTCTTGATGTTCCATGAATTGCAGAAGTCTCTCAACTTTTGTCCGTCGAACTGCCTTCCATTATCCGTGATGATCGACTGCGGAAGCCCAAATCTGCAGATCAGGTTTTTCCATATGAAACTGATCATCCTTTCTTGGGTTATAGTTGTGAGAGCGTCGGCTTCAGCCCACTTAGTGTAGTAGTCTACTGCTACAACAACAAACTTTACACCGCCTCTACCAGGCGAAAATGGGCCGATCAAGTCGATTCCCCATTTCGCGAAAGGTCATGGGCTGAAAACCGATTTCAGCTGGTTGGCTGGGGAGTGGATGTTAGGTGCAAAAAGTTGGCACTTTCGGAACCTTCGAGCGAAGCTGATGGCATCTTTGCGAAGAGTGGGCTGGTAGTAGCCCTGCCTGATCGTCTTCTATGCCAATGCTTGCCCCCCAGCGTGACTCCCACAAATCCCTTCGTGAATTTCTTCTAACACTTCGGACCCCTGCTTCCTAGTTAGGCATTTGAGTAGGGGTAGAGAGAATCCACGTTTGTAGAGTTGGCCATCCAGCAGCGTATATCTGGCAGCTTGCTTTACTAACCGGCTAGCCTCCCAGGTGTCCACGGAGGTTGTTCCGTCTGTTAAGTATTTTTGGATTGGAGTGCACCAATCTTCACCACCTTCACTGTCCTCCTGCCCCCCGCTCGAGGTTTGATTTATCTTGTAATCGGACGTCGAGGGGTTTTTCAGTGTGGTGATCACAACCTCCGTAAATTTGGCTTCGCCGTTGCTAGTAGCTAGCCGGGCTAGAGCATCTGCTTGTGTGTTTTCTAACCGCGGTATCTGATTGATGTAAACCTGCGTAAACATCGAGATCAGATGCGCGGCTATCTTCTAGTAAGTCATCATCTGCTGGTCTTTTGCCTCATATTCCCCCCGGACTTGGGATATTATTAGCTGGGAATCTCCGAAAACTTGAAGATTGGTTGCCCCCACAGCTAATGATAGCCTAAGTCCCGCTATTAGTGCTTCATATTCCACCTCGTTGTTGGTTGCTCGAAAGTCGAACCGGATTGCGGAGGTGAAGACTTGTCTGTCCGGGCTGATCAAGACCATGCCGGCGCCTGCTGCTACGCTGGTTGATGATCCGTCTACGTAGAGATGCCACGGAGCTATACGTCCCCTCGTCGGATCTTGTGGGAAAGTTAGCTCGACGATGAAGTCGGCAAATGCTTGTCCCTTGATCGTTGTTCGGGGTGCGTAGGTTATACCGTATTGGCTGATCTCCAGTGACCATTTCAGCAGGTGTCCGGCGGTGTCCGGGCACTGTAGTATTTGGCGTAGTGGGAATGTTGTCAGTACCTCTACCGGGTGGTCAAAGAAGTAGGGCCTCAATTTTCTAACACTCATCACCAGTGCATAAACCAGTTTCTCTGTTGGGGTGTACCGTAACTCAGCTTCATGTAAGACTTGACTTACGTAGTACACTGGTAGGTGTGTTTTCGCATCTTCTCGGACCAGGACGGAGCTGATGGCCACCTCCGACGCAGCCAGGTAGAGGTATAGCTTTTCTCCAGGTATCGGCTTTGACAGGACCTGTGTATCTGCCAGGTATGTTTTGATGTCCTCAAAGGCTCGTTGGCATTCATTTGTCCAAACAAAGTGGTTTTTGAGGTGGAGCTTGTTGGCTTTGGCCGTCTCTTTGTATCTTCGTGTGTTTGCCTTAATCGCCTCGAAAAATGGACGATTTCGGTAGCCGGACCTGGAGATGAATCTGTTCAGGGTTGTCATGCACCCAGTCAGCATTTGAATTTTTTGGATGGAATCGGGTATACCCATCTCGATTATGCATTGAACCTGTGTCGGGTTGACCTCAATTCCACGCTGGCTAACTAGGTGCCCCAGGAACTTTCCGGAGTGTACGCCGAAGCTAGTCTTTTTGTGGTTCAACTTCATGTTGTAGTGGCGCAGTATGTCGAAGGTCTGTTTTAGGTGGTCCAAGTGGTCCTCCTTTCTCAGACTCTTGACAACTATGTCATCTACGTACACCTCCATGGATTCGCCAATGTGTTGGTCAAACATTTTGTTCACCAATCTTTGGTAGGTAGCTCCGGCGTTGATGAGTCCGAACGACATCCTTTCCCAGCAATACATGTTCTTATTGGTGTAGAACACCGTATGTTCCTGGTCATCTGGGTGTAGAGCTATCTGGTGATAGCCCGCAAAAGCATCCATGAATGTCATCATCTCATGGCCTGCGGTGCTGTCCACCAGCTGGTCAATGTGAGGTAGTGGGAAGTTGTCCTTCGGGCATGCTTTGTTCAGGTCCGTGAAGTCAATGCAGAGTCTCCACGTCCCATTGTGTTTCTTCACCAGGACGGGGTTCGCGACCCACTGCGGACACAAAGCTTCCTTGATGAGCTTGTTGTCTTACAACTTCTCCACCTCACCGTTAGAGCTGCGTACTTGTCTGGTCCATACTTCCTCTATTTTTGGCGTACGGGTCTCCTCGTCGAATCTATGTTAAGTCTGTGGCAAGCATGTTCCAACGGGATCCCCGTCATGTCTTCGTGGGACCAGTCAAACACGTCCAGGTTGGTCATTAAGAACAACTCCATCCTCGATCGGTACGGTTCAGGTAACTCAGAACCGATGAAAAGTTCTAAGTCCCTTTCCGGGTTCACCGGGAGTGCCATCAATTCTTCCATGGGGGTGGCTTTTCTCTTTTGACTTTTCCACCTCGGGTCGCTGATGAACTCGTCCCACTCCTCTTGTGACATCTGCGCAGGCTCATGACCTATGCGCGGTTCGAGGTCATCGGGTTGGCTTTCAGCTTGGGCGGGCTCGTCAGCTGTGAGCACCTCCGGTGGTTTGTCAACTTGGGATGGTGCGGTGACTTGAGGAGTTGGGTCAACGTCCATTGGTGTTGGTTCTTGACCTCCCGCAGGTCCCCCATCTTGGGCTTCATCAACCACCTCCATGGGAGCAGGTTGCTGCTCCTGCACAGGTGCTGATCCCTGCTCAGGTCTCAACACTTGGGTTTCTTCCAAGTCCTCTATTGGTGTCGGTTGTGTGTCTTGCACAGGTCCAGTGCCTTGATTGATTTCTGACAAATCGCCTACCTCCATCATCTCAGTTTCGACTGAGATAACGTCTAAGATGTTTGGCTCGTCTGCAGGAATCTGTACGCCCTCCTCAAGGACTTGGACTCGTGTCACCATTTTTTTGTCCTGACCATCTTTCATTTGGAGTAAACACTCTCGGGCATTCTTCTGGTCACCTTTTATAGTTCCGGCACCTTTTGGGGTTGGGAATTTCAAACAGTAGTAGTAGGTCGAACACGCCACTTTGAATTCATTAATAAATGGGCGGCTAAGGAACCCGTTGTAGGAGGACTGCTGGTCGACAACAAGGAAATCTATGAGCCTAGTCAGTCTCCTTTCGGGGTCCTCAGCCGATACAAGCTGGATGCTCAACCTAACACTACCTAGGGGGACGGTTACAGCTTCTCCGAACCCCACTATCCTAGCATTGCTAGGTTCCAAATACGACTCAAAATCACCTAAGGCATCCAAGGTGGATTTGAAGAGAATGTTGGTGAATGCGTCGGTGTCCACAAGTAGCCTGTGAACTCGGACGTTCATGATGTTGGCGGTTATCACCAACGAGTCGTTGTGGGGCATCAGTACCCCCTCCAGGTCCACTGAGGAAAATGTCAGCTCGTTAGTAAGCTGTGAGGCGGACATGGGGCCGGAGCTGCCTTCCTGGACTTGGTTTATGGCCCGGATTTTGACCTTCCTCTTTCTCCTGGATATGGAGGATCCCCCGTCCTGGAGACCTCCAGCAGCTCCGATTTCCTCCTCGAGAACTAGGAGCTCTCAGGTGGGCTCCAAGTTTTGCTGAGGCTGGGGAGGTGCCCTCCATCTGTTGTGGGGACCAGGTTGATCTGCTTCCTCCTCTTCATCATCGGAGGTAGCCCTCTTTTCGAACCTTGGCCTCTTAGCTGGGGCCTTCTTCACGAACTCGGCCAGCTTCCCGTCCTCGTAAAACTTCCAGAGTTGCTTGAGGAGGTCTCGGCATTCGCTGGTGAAGTGGCCGATGGCCTGATGGTAGGCGCAGAATTTGTTGGGGTTGAGCTTCGTGCGGTCCTGGCGGATCCGCCTTGGCTCTTCCAGCATGGCCTTGCCCTTGACGGCAGTGAAGACGTGGTCAACGGAGACAGTGAGGACCTGATTGAGCTTTTCTTTGAGCTCATCTCCTTCGCCAAAGGCTTTTAAGTTCCGGGGAGCTTTGTAGGTGCCCCCGAACTTCTTCCAGTAGAGCTTCCTTTCTTCGTGGGCACTAACTTCTTTCAGTAGTGCCTCCTGCATAGCCACGAACACCCCTGCCTTGTGGCGGAATTCGCTGTAAGTGTTGGGACATGCGAGGTGCATCTCCTTCCAGAGGTCGGTGCCCCTTTTGAGCCCGGCCATCGCTGCGACGACCTTGGTGTCCTCACTCACCGGCTCGCCTTCCAGCAGGATTTTGTCGAACCTTTCCAGGTATTGCTGGTCGGTCTCGCTCTCGTCTTGATGGATGTTGGAGAGTCGGTGCTTCTGGGTAAGGTAGGATCCGAACCCGGAGAAGTGGGCCAGGAACTCCCGCGAGAGTTGGCCAAATGAGCAGATTGACCCCGGGGCGAGTGAAGAGAACCAGCGGTGAGCTCGGTCCCCTAGGGTCAGCTGGAAGTTTCGGCACTGGGTGGAGTAGGTGGCACCGACCGAAATCATGAAGTCCGCGTACTTGGCCAGGTGGACTTTTGGGTCAGATTCGCCCTCATATGCGGACATCACCGGGAACTGGATCTTCTTCTGCACCGGTGAGCGGAGGATGGCAGGTGCCAATGGAGATGTGGGGAGAGTCGTGTCGTCAGGTCCGCCAGACTTGGCTGCTACTTGTGCTTGTAGCATTTCAACGACCTTTTTCAGTGAGGCCAGCTCGTCATCTCGGGTTACCTCTGGCAGAGGCTGCTCAAAGGTCGTGCGTCTCGCGGACGCAAGTCCCCGAGGTGCCTCACTCTGGGGTGACCTCTCAGTGGCTGGCTGGAATTGGCGTCCGCCGTGGGGGCCTAGCCGGTCAGTGGCGGGCCTCCTCAGCCTTTCGTGGGCTGATCTGCGTGGCTGCTGGTCGGAGTCCCTGTGGGACGTAGCTGGGCCGCCGTACGTTCATTTTCCTCGTATCTCGGGCCCAGGCGGCCTTGGAGGACTTCCCTCCATTGTGACCGGTGGGTGCCAGATGCCCCGGTGTAGGCCGACTCCCTTGCTGTGTAAGGAGCGGGATCCTCCTCCACCATCCTAGCCTTACCGGTCCTCTCCCTACGCTGGCGAGCTTGTGCCGAGCTCGCCTCCTGCTCAGTGGGGAGGGTGCTGTAACCCCCCCTGGTTTGGGTGCCCTGGGTGGGCCTGGTCTGCTCCCGAGCCTCGGTAGCTGGAGCTCGCCTGGGTACCAGGGCGAGCTCGTCCTGCTGCCTCTGCTGCAACCTTTGTAATGTCGCGATGGTGCGTTGGAGCTCGTCGAGGTTGCTGGTCAGGTCCCTCAGGGAGGGGGCCAAATCTTCTTGGGTCACCGCAACTCGCGGAGGTCGCGGAGCTGCGGTGCTCTTCTGGGGAGGTGGTTGTGAGGTCTCCACCTCGGCCTGGTTCTGGTCACCCCCCTTGGACCTTCCCGCAGCTGCGGAGGCCTGTCCTTTGGCGGCTCGCGTGTTAGCCATTTTCGGATTTCGGAGGGGGTAACTTGCTGAAGGTTGCCGAGGTGGAGGGAGGTCGCCGGAGTGGTGGAGGTCGCCGGTTTGGTGGTTGTCCAGCTTAGGTGGAGCTGTGCAAGTTTTCGTCTAGCCTTGCGTGTGACGAATTAGCCGAAATTCGGTTTATTCGTGTACACGCGCGCGTTTGAAAACTTATCCCGGACAGATTTCGTGGAATCCGAAAATTCGGGTTTTTGTCCGGAAATCTGGGTTCTTCGTTCAAGGGATGAAGATGTATGTGTATCTTCAAGTGTTCTTGAGTTTTATCAAGAACACCTTCAAATCTTCAAATCTTCAACAAACCCTAATTTTTTGTTCTTGAAAATTTTTATTTTTCATATTCGAAGCGCGACCGCCCTCCTTCTAGCTCCAAATTGTTGATAGAATTTCTTAATCGGTGTTTGTTTATGTGGCTCTTTATAACAGATTAATTCTACCAAACAATAATCTTGTGATTTTATGTTCTTGGGGAGGGAGAGAGTTTAGAGAGAGAAATATTGCAGTAGTGATTGTATTAATTGTGTGAGAATTGTGTGAATAGTACAAGAGATGTCTTATTTATAGGTATGTGAGTGTGAGACGGCACCTTACGAGCCTATATGGCTTCCGGTGTTGACGAGGGTTCCTTACCCTCGTCTTGGTCTCCCACACTGCTTCATATGTCGTGCCTCGTCCTACTACAATGCCTTAGACTAGATGGGCCTCATTAAAAACCTCGCCGTAAACCACCCTTGTGGATAAATCGGACGGAGGGAAAAAGAGCGCGTCATCGGGGTCCTATTGACTAACAGGCGAGCTCATTAGCGAGCTTGGAGGTGGGCTTCAGTGGTTTGGGCGAGCTCCGATGCCTTGCGCGGCTCATGAGTGTTGTGCGATGATGGACCTCGGCGAGGTCCCTGTGGGGATAGGGGCGAGCTCGTCTAGGCGAGCTGCGTGGGTGAGTTGCCCCCAAGTGGGCGAGCTCTACACTTCCACGGATCTGGGTGAGTCTCGGCGACCTGCCAAACCTTTTAATTATCCACACGTTAATGGTGTTAGTTCGCCAGATCAACAATATATAATATTTTTTACAGAAAAATCACACTTTAAAAATGATAATTTTCCTAATATAATTATTGAAATAGTAAATCTTACCATTCAATACACCCCCGCGAAACGAGAGGTCAGAATTCACCCGCCCAAGGTCGAGCTCCCACACCCAATCATGGCGGTACTCTCCTCGCTCCAAACAAGCCCTCATTCCTCCCAAATCTACGCCATCACCTGCAAACCCACACCGCCCTCTCTACTCCGCCTGCGTCACATCTACAGTGCTCGTTGGACCCGCCGCAAGCCCAATGGCGGATACCTCGTCGTCACAGCTTACATGGAAGATTCCAACTCCATCTCCGGCCTCGCCAAAAAAATCATCGGCGGCCTTCCGGTGGTCGGTCTCTTCGCCCGAATTATCAGCGACGAAGGCGGCGTCGGAGGAGACATCATCGATTTCGCAGAGTTTAGGAGGAGAGTGGGGAACAAGTGCTCTGTTAATGATTCCAAGGCACTGTTTGATTTCCAGGATCGACGAGGCAAGGTGGATATACAAACACTATCTACACATAATCACACACACCACATGTGCAAACTTAGTGTGGATTGGATATCTGAAGCTTTAATTGTGATTTTTGAATTTGGGGATTTGATTGTTAGGTTGGGGATCCTCTGTATGTGCTACTATGTTGTTGGCTACCAGCAGTTGGAGCTGGTTTGCTTAAAACCGAGGAGATATTGGAAGGAGTTGCACGGCTTCGGATTTCGAAAGACATCGAGTTTGAGGAGGAGAATTTCATAGCTATGATGAAAGAATCAAGAGAGGTTAGTCGATATCATTTGACTTCAAATTCCCATTGCTGTTTATCTGCACTTGTTATAATTAAGCATGTTTAGAATGATCAGAGTACTTAACCTGGTGTTTGATTCGATTATACCAATCTCGAATAAGTTGAAACATAAATTTGAAAGCTCGAATTCTTCAATGGCCACATTTGGTTGCAGAGGCGCGCGAAGCTGAAAACGCCGGTGCCCAACATTCCAATGGAGGTGCGGGCTGAGAAAGCGCTTGAAGCTATATACGTATGTTGCTTTGGGAGGGATCTTATAGAAGAAGAAGATGAGGAATTGCTATGCATCATCCTTAATGCCGTGTTCCCAGGTGCTGGGAAGGAAGAGATAGAGAGAATAGTGAGAGAGAAAGCAAAGAGAGTGGCGGATGGGACGGATGAAATCAAAATCCCAGAGTATAAGCCCTTACCTAAAGAAGCCGTGAGGGAGCAAATGAAAGACCTGCAATTTCTCCAGAAAGGAGGCGACTCTTCATAAATAAAAGTAAAGAGGACCTTTGTTTTAAAAAGAAAGCTTTTGTAACCCACATTTCTTTGTGATGGGGACGGGAGACGAAGATATCTTGACCAAGCTTTCGTCGTTAAATATTCGATAGAGATCTTCGAGGAGCAACACATTTGAAGTTTGATGATGTGTAAGATGTTTGCAGTGTAAGATGTTTGCAAATATGATGACCCTTTACATGTCCATGCAGTGATGTTATGTTAGTGCTTATGCTATACAATATACATCCATTGCTAATTATATATTCTATTCTAAGTGTTATTAATTACTACTAATTATATTATATATCACTTTAGCATTATCTCTTATATCTGTATTACTCCCATGAAAATTGGTCTATTTTTTTTGCACGTGGTTTAATGCAACATGTCGGAGGATATTATGGGGTATTGTGAGTTCCGTTCACGAATTTAAAAATTGTGTATGAAAAGTATGAATATAATATTTTCATATATAATTTTTAAATTCGTGAACGGACTTCACAATACCCCATAATACCATCCGACATATTGCATTAAACCACGTGCAAAAGAGGTAGACTAATTTTCATGGACGGAGGGAGTATATTATATACTCCATCCGTCCATGATAATTAGACCATTTTTGTTGTGCACGGTTATTAAGAAAAAATAGATGTGATGTGTAAAAGTGAGAGTATTAGTATTACAAAAATATTTGTTTATTAAATAAAATATTTGATGTGATGTGTAAAAGTGAGTGTATATGTATTTAAAATGAAAATAATGAATGTAATATTTCTATTTCAGGTAGGTGAACTATTTATTGTGAACAGCCGTTTAAGGCAACGTGGACTATTTATCATGGACCGAGGGAGTATATAATAATAAAAAATGTTGGGTCAACTTTCAATTTTTTTAATTTATTTTATTATAAAATTTTGAAATTTTTCTTGAAGATCATACATCTCAATTGTTTGAATTTTGAACATCTCAAGTGAAATTTTATTTCAAGTGTAATAAAAAAAAGTGATATATTAAATAATTTTTATAGGAAAAAAAGTAAAGCAAAGAGTGTTTTAAAATTAAGTGAATTTAAAAAATGACTAAGTATCTGTTTTAGAACTCAAAAAACAGTTTTTTTTTTTTTAAGTTCTCTCACAATTTAAAAAAAAAAACTGTTATAAAAGTAATTTTGTAGAGTTTAAAAATATGCATTAAGAAAAATATGTTTGCTAAAGAGGTGCTTCTAAAAAGGATATTAAATTCTTATTTACATGGAAAATGTATAAATGTGCTTAAATAGAAGTTAAAAATTAAAAATTATTGTTTGACAAAAAAAGTAATAAATACTTAAAATAGTGGTTAAAAATATATTTTAAAAACTTAAAAAAAAAAAAACCTTTTACTTCTTTTTAAAATTTGTAAACGGACTCCAAATCATCTCATAAATCACTTATTCTTAAATTAGATAAATTTTCACGTATTACATACAATATTAGCAATTGTATATAATATCTTAATAGTAGAAAAAAATATGAAAATAAATTTTAATATAAATTTTATTGTATCAAAATTTACTTTAAATTATAAATACTAATAAAGTTAAATATAAAAAAAATTTATCTATTGAATAAATTATTTAAAAAATAGATAGTTTCAAGAAATTTTTTAAAATAATTTATTCTAATTTAATTATAGTTAAAAAAAATCATTTTGATATTTAATTTTTTAATAATATTTAATTTCCACACGAGTAAAAAGAAAAGTTTGGCTTATAATATAAACATGCCCTGATGATGCCCACTACTATTAAACAGCCCCTTGAAGTTGTCTTTTAACCCAAGAATATACTCAATAAATGCAATTTGTAGAATTAAAGCTACAACTTTAAAATAAGAGTGTGTTTAGTTTAAAGGATAGAATTATAAAAGGATCCAGCATAGATAATTTTATTATAGTGCTAAAAATATAAAAATAAATTAACTCATGGAGGAAAACTACGCAGTAATATATGCCATTCTGATATTATTGGTCTAGCAATTCAAAGTCTTGCATTTTTAAATAATTCAAGAGAGCACATTTGTAACACATCTAAATAAGCAGCACACAGTAACAGTTATTATTATGAAGCGATATAATTTATCCCTTCGATTCGATCCATACAAGAACGAGCACAAACAATATCCAAATTAAACATGAAACGTCTTCCAAGGATTAGCATTTAAATCTTTTTACTGTATAATAATAATAATAGGTTTGAGACAGGAGAAATTTGTGTCTTTAGAGCAGACAAACAAAAGCAAGTTTGAACCATGAACCTGTCTACTTATACGAGCTGCGATAATCCTTACTCCATCATCCAGCTGCAAAGCTTAACCAAGTAATAATTAGAGCTTCTTCCATAGAGATGCTTCATATAGATGCTTCTTCCTAAAGCAGACAAACAAGAAGACTTTCAAAAACTACAGATTATCATCTTGGCAGTCACCTAAATAAACTCCAGTTTCAGCTTTTCTTTTATATAAGCCCCGATGAAGAATACTGGCAACTTCACTCCTCAACGACATTTACCAATTCATATTCAACCAGAGAGAGGTTATTATCTTCTTTGACAGTGAAGGTTGCGGGCTCAGTCACTTCCACGCGCCCCCATTTGTCCACAGCAAGCCTCATCGATCCTTTGAACATGTCTATTTTGGCGTTCCTCAGGATTACGGTAGCATCAGGCTTCATCATTTCCACTGCACATTTGAATTCCATCATAATTTTATTTGAATAGTTGATTAATGAATAATCAAATTTAGATATTATCAAGCTTGTATAGGAAAAAGCTCGTGAACCAACAACTTATTCAATAATTAAGCTCAAGTTCGGCTCGATAATAAACAAATCAAGCTCAAACTTGATTGCATCCCTTGTAATAAATACCAAGTCAAAAAAGGGAGTATATGAAAAAAAAAATGAAACTAGAATGTTGAGAGAACTAATCATAAAACGGGCCTTTTTGAAGTGGACCGAAACTGAATTTCATTCCTAGCACAGAGCGTAACTTTTTAAAAAAATTGGCCAGACTGGCAGCACATTCCTATCCTATGACAAAATAGCTTGTTTTTATTTTCTATCTAATTTCAATTGGCACCATATACACGGACAAAAGTTGTAATATGTGGATAAAGTAAACTAAACATCCAATAGCATTTGAGAGAGCATACTTAGCAGTCAACATCAGAAACCTTTTACGAAGATATATAAAAACACATTAATAATCGGGTGTTCCATTTTCCTTTTAAAAGCAACATGACAAATATACTTCATGCAAACTATAGCTATATACATATATCCAACAAATACAAGAAACCATCTTATCATATTTTTTGCGAAAACTTCTGTATAATCCATCTGCACTATACCCAAAAGTCCAAAACAGATAAAGGATTTCCAATCTCAAGATGGGTTGAGCTTCTTAAACCCCTCATTTCTTTTCTTTAATCGTAAATGAGTCATAAGAATTTGCATGGGGAAAAACACATACACACACATATGATCCAAAAGATATGACGATCTACATAAGCAACATTGAAGAAAATATTCCAGAAGAGACAATGTTATTTAATATTCAAGTCCAGTGGTAGTAATTTCTAAGGGCATATATTGTATGAAACTCAATCTAATTGTATCTACGATCTTTAAATGAAACTTATCATTTCTTTTCATTTAAAGAAAATAGACACAACGATCACAAACGTACTTGTTTTACTTTAGTCACTATGCCCTTGATAGCATAAACATTTCTATCAGTTAAACAAAATACGAAATCACCATAAGACATAGCTGCATTGACGAATTTATTTTCACATACATAAGTTATTGACGTACCTTGCTCATTCCTAGCAGTAAACAGTATTGTCCCAGTTTCATCTCCTACAAGACACTCGGCAATTCGCATTTGATGGACTTGAGGCCCATCTGGCCTTCCCTTTCTCAATACCGTATTCGAACTTAATACCTTGACTACAAGATTGTGTCCATTTGTGCCAGGTCGCATCTGATCAACCTTGGTGAAAACGGGTTTCCTCATAGCTGATTTTGTTTCAGCCATCTAATAAAACCTACATTAATTAAGTAAATCAGCCAACGACCATATATGACAAGTCATACGACAAACGTAAATCCTCCATGAAAATGTAAAACCAGCAAAATCACCAAATAAAAAATCATTTAGATGCTGAAAATTCATTAAAGAGTCACGTTCTGACACTCACAGAATCCAACAACACATCACATATCCCACTCAAATTGACGAAACTGCTCATAGATTCACGATTTCTTTCGCAGAAAACAAATAAAATTTCCATAAATATTTCCGTAACGCATCATCAAACCATCACCCATAATATATATATTAATGTGAACAAGGTATCGAAAAATTACAGAATAAAAAATAAATCACTTCATACTGAGAGTAGTAAAATGGAAAAACCCAAACCCTAATCAACAAATCGAATTACAGAAATCCGAGTAAAATGGAAAACCTGATCAATATATACACTAAATATTCATAACAAAACTAAGGAATTTGCATTACCTTTGGAGCTACAAGCAGTGCAATGAGATTTCTTGCGGGTGAATCGTTCTGTTAGCGACTGTCGAGATCGATTCTTGAATAAAAGTTCTCTCATGTTTCTGACCGTTGATCATTCTCAGCGATTCTCAACCGTTGGTTGCTACTAAAAGTCGATACTAAAGTAGTCACTAAAGTCGCCTTTTGTATAAATAAAGAAAGTTCCTTTTATTTTATTTCATTTCATCACTTTCCAATTCTTAAAAAAAAAAAAAAAAAAGACCAAAACAAAATCACGAGCTGTATTTCCACCCAAATAATAATGATAAAAATTTGCATAAAAATTTAGCTGCATAACAGAAGAATTTCGGAACACCAAGAATTTTGTGTGTTTTCAAACTACTTAATTTATTTTAGGGATAATACTTTTTTTTTTCCAATAAATTTCGTTAACCTTGATTTCGTCTTCTTAAGTTTTAAATTTTAGTTTTGGTCCTTTAACTTATAAAAAATTGTGGTTGTCGTCCTCCAACCTCTTATAATCAGTCACACATGCAGTAATACACAAGTGAATTTTTTTTTAAAGCAAAATACTGACGTGAAGGTATTTGGAGGGAATTAGGTCTTGACTGATATATAAAATACATTATTAACCGTAATTTTCCTCCCAAATCAAAATCCTAGTTGATCAAATCCCAAAGTCGATCAAGCCGCTCAAATAACCCTCCGAAATAGATAACATAAATCGACGTTATACAAATATTGGTGAAGAAATCGTGTTCTGGATCGAAGAGTGTCTCCATTTGTTGAATCTTGAGATGAGACTAAGGGATCCTGCAAAATATGGAGATCCATCACCTCAATACAGAAGTTTATTAAATATGTAGGTATAAGCGTGTCTATTCAATAGAAAATTCGATTATTGAAGAATGTGGGTACAAGTGTGTGTCTATTAATGCTTTTGTTGCATAAAGTAGAGTGGTAGATTCGACTATTAAAGTAGTACAACCCATGTTCTTTTTTTTTTTTTAATAAAGTATGCGTTGAAGATTCCTTTTGTCTCTGTTTTGTGATTAAAGTAATGCGTAGTCAATGTATGTGGTCCCTTTAGTTTTTGTGATCTGTAGTTTTGGGCCGTTGTGGCCTGATTTATTCTTTCTTTTTTAATTTTCAGATGCAAATTCTCTTTTATTTACTATATGCCTTCACATTGGGGGATTTACATACGAGGGTGGTGATTATATAAGTGGGAGCACATCTAAGTTTGACTTTGTTAAAAAACATCAATTTAACATGCAAGTATTAAAGGAATTCTCAGGATATATGACATGTACTCCATTTGCTAATTTGTATGTAAGAAATGATGAGGGCAAGCTAGTAAAGCTTCTAACTGAAACTGATTTTCAACAAATTCCCACTAAGGCAATTAGCTAGGGATAGAGTTAGAGATTTTCATTGT